>CAUYON010203522.1:0-15159 GCA_963573935.1 Arctocebus calabarensis | reverse complement strand
TATTTTTGTTGTTGTCATTGTTGTTTGACTGGCCCCAAGGTGGGTTGGAACCTGCCAGTCCCAGTGCATGTGCCTGGCACCGTAGCCACTGAGCTACAGGCACCAAGCCTGTTGCTTAGAATCTTTATACCCATTGCTTCTGTCCATGAGATCCTTTTAGGTGTTGCTTCTGTGCCATGTTTGGGCCATGGGACTGAAAGGGCCCGTGTGGCGCCATTTTGTTAACGGACTCCATTTTACAGGTTGCTGTGTAATTCACCATGTAATTGTTAGTTCTGTAACCTTCGCCTCCTGCCACCAGTTCCCCTGACCACCCCCACCGGTCAATCAGTACGGGCCTCTTCCTGCTTAGCGACCACTCACCCGTTCCTGGCACCGCTGAGGTATCCAATCAGCAAGTGAAGAGACACCTGGACTCATCCTTGTTCCACCCCCTTATCGTATTCCCCACTCCCAACTTCCTTTCAGTACACTATAAAAATACCTCAGCCCCTCCCCTAGGGGCCATACAGACCGTCCAGCCATTTAGGCGGGGCTGAGTGGTCCCAGTTTAAACTTGTAATAAATTCCACCCTTTGTTTTTGCATCGGTGCACCTCGTGTGAGTTTCTTCTGGGGGGACCCCGAAATTCGGGCACAACAAGCCTTGGTGTATGTGCCTGGTGCCATAACCACTGTGCTACGCGCACCAAGCCATTATCCATATTTCTTAATTCCGAAGCTTCAAAACCCCAATATGGCCAAGATCTCATCTGGGACCAAACCTGGCCTTATTTGAGCTCATTGGTGGTGATAGGGAGCTGAGTTAATGAGACCGTAGCAGTCCGTCTTCCCCTTACAGTGCAGTTACTTAGTTCAGGGGTCCTCAAACTACGGCCTGCGGGCCACATGGGGCGGTGTGAATTGTATTTGTTCCCGTTTTGTTTTTTACTTCAAAATAAGATATGTGCAGTGTGCATAGGAATTTGTTCATAGTTTTTTTTTTAAACTATAGTCCGGCCCTCCAATGATCTGAGGGACAGTGAATTGGGCCCCTGTTTAAAAAGTTTGAGGACACCTGTCGCAATACGACTGTATTTGATCATATTAGCAGGATAAAGACAGAGTTGGCGGGGAGGGTGAGAGCTGGGGAAGGCGGGCAGGAGAGCATTTGGGCAGAATGCTTGTGATGTGAGTCTGGGTGGAGATGCTCATTTTATTATTCTTTCACCTTTTCTATAATATTTGAAATTTAAGTAAAGGAATGCCTTACTAACAGACAAAGTAGAGTTTCTAAAACCATTTCTCTGTAATCTTTTCATGGCAGTTTTCTGTCATATTGCATTTTAATATATATATTTTGATGAATTTTTGATGATTTTGGAGTTTTCCAGTAAGATAATGTTCATAATTTCTCTTAAAATTAGGAAAAGATGGCTCAGTGCCTGTGGCTCAAGTGGCTAAGGCGCCAGCCACATATACCTGAGCTGACAGGTTTAAATCCAGCCCGGGCCCACCAAACAACAGTGACAGCTGTAACCAAAAAATAGCCAGGCGTGTGGCAGGCGCCTGTAGTCCCAGCTACTTGGGAGGCGGAGGCAGGAGAATTGCTTCAGCCCAGGAGTTGGAGGTTGCTGTGTAGCTGTGATGGCCCAGGACTCTACCCAGGGCCACAGCTCAAGGCTCTGTCTCAAAAAAAAAAAAAAATTAGGAAAAGATCTTTTTGAATTTTTCTTTTTGAATTTGTGTTGTGTGTCATAAATTTAGGCATTGCATTATAGTAGAACCTCTGTAAGTTGACCACCAAGGACCGTAACAAACTGGTCAACACAGGGAGGTGGTCAGCATAAGGAACGAGGCCTCCTGGCCTTTTTTTTTGTGGCTGGGCCACTACGCCCGGCCATTTTTAGGTTGTAGCCACCATTGTTGTTTGGGGGGCCTGGGCTGGATTCAAACTCGCCAGCTCAGGTGTACGTGGCTGGCGCCTTAGCCCGTTGAGCCACAGGCGCCGAGCCGAGGCCTCCTGTCCTATACGCACAACTGGTGCATGTCCAGTCTTTGAAAAAGAGGTCAACTTGAGAAGGTGGGTAGTGTAGGGGGTGGCCAGCTGTAGAGGGTCTACTGGGAAGGGAAAAGGAATTGGTGAATGTGTGAATTTTTTTGGCTTACATTTTTAAGCCCAAATTGACAAATGTCTGTTAAGCCTTTTCTACTGCCATGGCAGGTATTCTAAGACTCCCAGAAAATTAACAGGAAGATATTTTTATCTCACTTACTTTGTATAGCTTTTAGGAACATAATAGGTGAAAGTTTAGGGTCTGTGATACTTCAAGGGCTGCACTTGACACCGTTACCACCAGACCTGTCCTCTGATCATACTTTCCACACTTGTCTGGATGATGTGAGACTTTCCTGTAGCTAGGTGGTTAGTTTTTATTTTGAATATGGCATTGAAACCTGGCTAGGCACCCTGATATAAATTCTTATATGAATAACTCTGCTTCCAGTGGTGTTACTTTCCCCCCACATAACTGCTGGAATATCCATTTGTGGTGGAATACCTTTGTCTTTGGCATATATACTCTTTTTCAAGATGTCACAGATCATAGTTTTTAAGAATGTCATTAGGCTTGCTTGCATTCTCTTATTCTTATGAACTCCTAACATTTTCATTCTAGAAGAATTAACCACTGTGCTACGGGTGCCAAGCCACGTGAAGCTCTTTTTCTAAAGATAATTTTTTTGTTTTAACATCTTTAGAGACAAGGTCTTGCTGTGTTGCCCAGGCTGGTCATGATCTCCTGGCCACAGGTAATCCTCTTGCTTCAGCCCCCCAGTTGCTGAGATTTGAGGTGTGACCCACGACTCTGGACTTGAGTATTTTGGTAATACAGTCTGCTTATGTCAGCACAATTCATTGCAGATAATTTGTACCTAGAGATGTGATTTTAGGAAGGTAGAGAATTCTTTTTCGGATTTTTGTAGAATGCTGAATTTCCTATTGTTACTTAATTTCTTGAAATTTAGAAATTCTGTGAAACTTTTTTTTTTTTTTTTTTTGAAGCAGCGTATCACTATCTCACCCTTGTAGAGTCCTGTGGCATCACAGCTCACAGCAAACTCCAACTCTTGGGCTTAAGCGATTCTCTTGCCTCAGCCTCCCAAGTAGCTGGGACTACAAGCACCTGCCACAATGCACAGCTATTTTTTGTTGCAGTTGTCATTGTTGTTTAGCTGGTCCCAGGCCAGGATTGAACCTGCCAGCCTCAATGTATGTGGCTGACGCTGTAACCACTGTGCTATGGGCACCCAGCCATGTGAAACTCTTTTTTTAAAGAAAAGTTTTGTGCATATGTAAAGTGCAGCTAAAGCAGATTTACATAATTTCTTTGGAAATATTCTTACTTACTATATTATTTTTATGCTGCATTTTCCAATTATTTTCTCCCTTTTCCTTTGAGTTTTTTGTTATTTTGTTTTTGTTTTTGTTTTAAAGAAACAGGGTCTTGCTAGAATGCAGTGATGTGATCATAGCTCAGTGTAGCCTCAGACTCCCGGGCTTGGGTCATCCTTCCACTTCAGCCTCCCAGGTAGCTGGGACTACAGGCCCATGTCACTATCCCAGATAATTTTTTTGTTTTAACATCTTTAGAGACAAAGTATTGCTATATTGCCCAGGCTGGTCACAAACTGGCCACAGGCAGTCCTTTAGCCTCAGCCCCCTAATTGCTGAGATTTGAGGTGTGACCCACAACGCCGGACTTGAATTCTTAACAGATACTGTTGTATACCAAATATTTGTCTTAATCATGTTTACAATTTTGATATTTCTAATGTTCTGATGTTTTAGCTGAGTCTCTTTTTGCTATTAAGACTGGTATGGTGCTGAGATTAAGAGACTCTTAGTGTCTTTTCTGGTATTTTACTATCCAACTAGAGAGCTTCTAGAGAGAAATACTAATTATATTATACTATAATAAATTGTTCTTATATTTCTCATGCTATTTAGACTAGTGCTTGGTTGATGTTCAGTCACTATATGTTGTTTGCTACCACATAGAAATGGTAGCTTGACAATACTCTGCTCATCACTCATATGGAAAAATTTAAGGCATTGCTGTGTTCTTTATTTTGCCTTTTATTTTAGCAGTTACTCTTAACAGGCGAATTCTCATAAGTAGTAGATCTGACAGAAACTGGTTTCACTCCACTGAAACAAGCTATAGGAAGTCAACTTTTGATTAAAAAGAAAGAACACAACTTGGAGCTCATATTATCCTCTTTGAGCTTCTCCTCTTGTTTGGCAGAGGCAGGGGACAGCCTGTCACTCTGGTGCCCAGGCTGGGGTTTAAGGACATCACCGTAGCTCAGCAGCAACCTCAAACTCCTACGCTCAAGCGATACTCCTGCTGATTTTTAATTTTTCTGTAGAGACAGCATCTTGTTACGTTGCTTAGGCTGGTCTTGAACTCTTGGCCTCAAATTGCTGTAATATTACAGGCATGAGCAGGTGTGCCTCCACCCTCGGCTACTCATCTTTTCCCAGGATACCACTGATTGGATTTTGGCAAACAGAACGAGCTAATACAACAATTTGTTGATGACTGTTGTTTTTGTTTTTTAAAGTGTGTTTCCAAAATGTGTTCTCAAATTAATAGAGAAAAACTGAATTAAATGAAATTAAACAGATTCTTTACAGCACGTTTTCTCAGGATAATACCTGTTTTACAAGAATTTTGGAGATGGAAGTTAGATTTAAATACATATAGTGTATCTAGCATAATTCTTGGCGCAAAGTAGACAATTCCCAATTAATGGTTATTATTAGTATTATCATAACCACCAGGTTTCTTGATGACTAAGTGGAAGATGGTATAATGCATTGAATTGAAGAATATTCAAATTTTTTTCTCTTTTTTTTTTTGAGACAGTGTCAAAGCTGTCACTCTGAGTAGAGTGCTGGGGCATCACAGCTCACAGCAACCTCAAATTCTTGGGCTTAAAGCAATTCTCTTCCCTCAGACTCCTGAGTAGCTGGGAGTATAGGCGCCCATCACAAGGCCCCGTTATTTTTTTTGTTGTTACAGTTGTCATTGTTGTTTTTTAGCTGGCCCGGATGGGGCTCAAACCTGCCAGCCTCAGTGTATGTGGCCAATGCCCCGCCGACTGAGCTATAGGCGCTGTAGGTGAATATTGGAATTTTTAAGAGGGACAGAAAGTCCATTTCCAGGACATATTAAATTTTAAATGTCTTGGGGACCTCCAAGTGGAGTTTTAGTACTCAGCTAAGCATGTGGACCTCGGCGGGACATAAACATTCATTCTCTCGCAGACACTGAATAGTTTTGTGCCATTCTGCTTCTTATTTGGACCACTGTAACGTAAACCACAAATTGGGTCAGTTCCCAGAGCTTAGTGGACACATTTTGCTGTCCTTGGTCATCTCGCTCTCAGAGGTAAGTGGAGCTGGACTGTTTTCATGGCCCAAGATGGGAATTTCTGGGAAGAGGCGCCAGGAGTCCTAAGTCTTCAGTCCCAGATACCAGAGCTGCCCAGCTGAACCGGACTGCCCTTCTTTGGATCTGGCTTTCTTTAATTAAGCCACTTTAGAATCTTTAGAAATATTCAGGAAACTTTTGAGAACCAGAGAATATTTTTGGCTTATAATTCTGGTTTAGTGTTGTATTTTTTTGTATTTTTTTGGCTGGGGCTGGGTTTGAACCACCTCCGATATATGGGGCCAGCGCCCTATTCCTTTGAGCCACAGGTGCCACCCTTAACATGTATTTTTTTTTTTTACTTTATTACAATTGTTCATCTAACATAGATGTTAGAAATTCTCTTAAACATCAACTATTTGACATTAAGAGTACAACCAACTTTTTAATACTTCCAGGAAAATGATCACTTCATTGTTACATAGTAATAAATTTTTCATGATCTGCCTACATTAATGAAACCCTTGGTTTTTATTTCTGCTTGTTCTATAATCTTTGGTTCATTTCTTTCATTTCCCTTGAAATAGACTTAGTATTTGTACCAACCTTATTTTAAGGAATGAGAAAAAGAGCTACATAGTGGAATGTTTTTTTTTTTCAAAGATATTAAATCAAATGGAAAGTCTGGACTACTTCCAGTCTGAACTGTTAACCTCAGTTGATTTTATTTTTAGAGATAATTTTTTACAAAAGTTTAATTTTCACTTATAGAGATACAGATGATTTCTTCAACTACTAATTCAAATGTACTATGTTTTTTTTGAACTGAATGAATGTTCTATTTATAAAATGTATATATGATTTGTGCTGAGTAGGAGTGAGGTAGGGTGTCCTGTATCTTAAGGAGTGGAAATTCAGTGAGTGCCCAGAAGTAATTTAAAATACCAAACTATCGGCTTTAGCATTGCCTTAATTAGGAAAAATTTGGAGAATGGAAAAAATTTAGGCATGATTCAAACATCAGTTCTTTACATCAAGATCTAACGGTTGTCTAAATTTACACATAGACATATAAATCTTTCTGGCAAGGTAGTGAAACTTACCTTTTACTATAAAAAGTCCTTAAAAATATAAAGTAACAGTTCATCAAGTGAGAGACTTTAAATGTGGAAAGCTTGAATGGAAATTTAGTTTTGGGTCCAAAAATAACCGCTCCAAGATGTGTGGTACACCCAGGTGTTTGACTTAAGTTTACACTTAGCATATGGAGAATTAAAGAAAATCCCCAATTTTCTCAGGCCATAGTTATGAAAGTGTGTTAATCTCTGCATTATTTCCTCATCTTAAAGAATAGCATGTATTTTTAAGCAGGATTATAAATCTAACTCTTTATTACTGAAATTAAAGAATTTTTTTAAAGGGAGACAACTGTTCTTACATCACTTTGCACCAAATACCCAGATCATATCTGGAATATTTTATTTGATTTTGGACAACATATTTTTGAAGAGGCGTACCCAGAGCAGGTGACCATGACGGTGACAGTCACTGAAAATTTATCATGTGAGAAAGAATTGAAGGAAATAGGAAAGTTTATCCTTAAAAAAAAAAAAAATGACGTAGAAGAAAGTATATACTTGCATGGCATGGCCTCAGAATGTGGAATTAAAATGGAAATTATTGTAAGGATATAGACTTAACTTTCAAAGCTTTTCTGATAATTTAACTGTGTAACGTTGGAATAGACTTCTTGTTCTCCATCATTGGAGACACCTGAGTGATTCATAGTCACTGGTCGTATGCATTGCAAGTGGGATTCTTCTGTAAACCAGTTGGATTCTGCGATCACTTCTCACTCAATCGTTTTGGGAATGTTTTAACAAGTGGTGTACAGGTGAATAGTTCTAGGATTCTTCTGTAAACCAGTTGGATTCTGCGATCACTTCTCACTCGATCGTTTTGGGAATGTTTTAACAAGTGGTGTACAGGTGAATAGTTCCAGGGAATTTGAACATCCTCTAAAATGCATCACACATCTTTTGAAATAATCTGTTTTATAATTCACAAAGTTTTTGATTATGACTTTTTATCACAATTTCAAGAATTATTAAAAATAACAGATTTCCAAAATAATAGATTTTCAAACAAGAAACATTTTAAACAGACTTAAAATGCTTTAATAATGGCCCCTCTCTAGGGCGGCACCTGTGGCTCAAAGGAGTAGGGTGCCGGCCCCATATGCCGGAGGTGGCGGGTTCAAATCCAGCCCTGGCCTAGAAAAACCTGCCAAAAAAAAAAAAAAAGGCCCCTCTCATCAAATTCCTACTCTGTCTTTTCAACAAACATGCAAACACATATCAGTTTACATGGTCACATCCATGTGTTATGGATGTTATGTTTGCTGGGTGTTATGTTTGCTTCCAACATCTTCCCTAATTTGAATGGATAAAAAGCCTAATGTTGACATTTTCTTATTTGAAGTAATTATATCTCTCCAATCTAAGTTTTTAATATTATGTTTGCTTTTTCAGACTCCTTGTCTTTCTGCCTATGCTTTAAAACTGTGGTTTACTTTTATATGTTTTTCCTAACTTAATAACAATTTAGGTAGTAGAGAAACTTTTAGGAAGAATTTTATTTCATTTCATTTTATTTATTTTATTTTTCCTTCTGAGACAGAGTCTCACTTTGTTGCCCTCTGTAGAGTGCTGTGGCATCACAGCTCTCAGCAACCTCAAACTCTTGGGTTCAAGCAATTCTCTTGCCTGATCCTCCCAAGTAGCTAGGACCACAGGCCCCCGCCACAAAGCCTGGCTATTTTTAGAGATGGGGTCTCACTCTGGCTCAAACTGGTCTCAAACCTGTGAGCTCAGGTGATCCACCCGCCGAGGCCTCCCAGAGTTTAGGATTACAGGTGTGAGCCCCTCATCTGGCCTAGTAGGAAGGATTTTCTCCAGGGTACTGCGTCTGCCCCCCACTGGCCATTGCCACTCAGAGCAGCAGGTGAAGAGAAAGATCCGGGTAGGCGTCTGCTTTATCATCTTTTCCAAAATCCCCACGTGCTACCCAGGTATTCTTTTTTTGAGACAGAGTTTCAAGCTGTTGCCCAGGGTAGAGTGCTGTGGTGTCACAGCTCACAGCAACCTCCATCTTTGGGGCTTAAGTGATTCTCTTGCCTTGGCCTCCCAAGTATCTGGGACTACAGGCGCCTGCCACAACGCCCAGCTACTTTTTGGTTGTAGCTGTCATTGTTGATTGGCAGGCTGGGCTGGATTCGAACCCCCCACCTCTAGTGTATGTGGCTGGTGCCCCAGTCTCTGAGCTACAGGCACGGAGCCTCCCCAGGTATTCTTTCCTGACAAAATATCTGCATTTAATATCACTAAAGGTTTCTTTTATCTGTCTTTAAAAGTTTTGGGTATTTTATACCTAGATAATTTTATAGTATACTTTTTTTTTTTAGTTTAAAAATATGGAACGCGTCACGAATTTGCTTGTCATCCCTACGCATGGGCTGTGCCGATCTGCTGTGTGTTATTCCAGTTTTAGTATATGTGCTGCTAAAGCAAGCACTGTAGTATACTTTTTTAAAAAAGAGATTTGGTATCTTTAAAAACAAAATGATCTTGGCAGGGCGTGGTGGCTTGTGCCTGTAATCCTAGCACTCTGGAAGGCCGAGGTGGGTGGATTGCCCTGACCTCAGAGGTCCAAGGCCAGCCTGAGCCAGAGTGAAACCCTGTCTCCCAAAAAAAAAAACAAAAAAATCTTTATGTCCTAGACTGGAGTACAGTAAGCTTTCACCACTCACTAGACCCTCGAACCCTTGGGCTCAAGCGATTCTCCTGCCTCAGCCTCCCAAATAGCTAGGACTATAGGTGGGCCCCCCCATGTATAGCTAATTTTTAATTTTTTTTAGAAAATGAAAACAGTGTTGCTCTGTCCCCTAGGCTGGTCTTAAACTCCTGGCCTCACACTATCTTCCTGTCTCAGCCTCGCAAAGTGCTGGGGTTGCAGGTGTGATCCACAGTACCTGGCCAGAATAAATTTTAAATATTTAAAATAATGGCGTAATTTCATTCTGTATTTTATAATAACATTTTATATTCATATTGGTAAAATTTGTAAAATGCTTGACATAGGGCCGGGCGTGGTGGCTCACACCTGCAACCCCAGCACTTTGAGAGGCTGGGTTGGTAGATTACTGTAGACTGGGCCACACAGACCTTGTCTCTACACAAATTTGAAAAATTGTCCAGGTGTGGTGGCAGGCACCTGCAGTCCCAGACACTCGGAAGGCTGAAGCCAGAGGATCACTTGAGCCCAGGAGTTCAAGGCTGCAGTGAGCTGTGATCACCATAGGTGTGCTCCAGCCTTGTGACAAAGTGAGACCACGTCTCTAAAAAAATCTATTCATTAAAAAAATATATAGTTGTGGGCGGCACCTGTGGTTCAAAGGAGTAGGGCTCTGACCCCGTATGCTGGAGGTGATGGGTTCAAACCCAGCCCTGCCCCCCCCCCCAAAAAAACACCAAAAAATATATATATATTTGATAGAAGGATTCCAAATTATGGAATTACCTACTTAATATAAATCACGAAAGTTATTGAATTCTGTTTCTTTTTAAGGAAATAAATTTCTCATTTAACAGTATAATTCTTAGTCCTAATATGATTGGTGGCTGCATGAATGGCATTTATAAGAATTTTGGAAAGTATCGTATTTCACATATTTTATAAAACTAGTACTGCTTTGTGAAATAAAAGATTTTCATTATGATGAGGTAATTTATTTTAAAAGCTGAAAATGTGTATGTATATTATTTTCCTTTTCAAAGCAGTTAATTTTTATTGGCAGTGTGCCAGGTAAATGCCAGCTGCCCAGTGAGGTCGGTGCTACGTTTGGGCTCTTCCAAGTGTTTTCTACCAGGGAAACTGCTTTGGAGTTTATCAGAGTAGCACTTTGTTCATTCATACTTAATTAATTGGTTGCTTATGTTAGTTTTATTTATTGATGTATTTATTTTTTTCCTTGAACCATGTAGGATGAGTTTTACTTCTCTTTACTTCTCTTTATAACATGTGCTACAGAAACTAAATAGTTCCAAACATGCTGTCGTTGTTCAACATGTATTTGGTGTTTTACAGGTGTATCTTTAGGGAAGTGGCTTTGAAATATCAACTGCTGTACTTAGTGAGAAATATGATTTATATCACGATCTAGTATAAGTGAAACCCTTTACGCAATCTTACCACATCCGATTCGTTGGGTATTTGGTATTCTGTTCTATTTTTTTTTTTTTTTTTTTTGAGACAGAGCCTCAAGCTGTCACTCTGGATAGAGTGCTGTGGCATCACAGCTCACAGCAACCAATTCCTGGGCTCAAGTGAGTCTTCTGCCTCCGCCTCCCAAGTAGCTGGGACCACAGGCGCCCGCCACAGCACCTGGCCATTTTTTGGTTGCAGCCGTCATTGTTGTTTGGCGGGCCTGGGCTGGATTCGAACCCGCCAGCTCAGGTGTACATGGCTGGCGGCTTAGCCCGCTGAGCCACAGGCGCCGAGCCGTTCTATTTTATTTGTTAAATTGGCATGTGCAGTCTACTAGATTGATTTAAAAAGAGCCCAAATTGTAAAAAGTCCACTTTTGGGAATTCACAGTGATCTCTCTGATTTTAAGATAACCCGCTCACGATATAGTGCTTGGATTAGTCGGTAAAATCATCACATCATGATAGATTATAGTATAGTTGTGGCTAAGGGGGTTTTAATTTTGTTACTGCAGAATGTTATAGGGGTACAAATGTGGTTACAGGTGCGCATGGCATCCCCCCCACACTCCCCTGAGCACCTGCGTGCTTCCTGTTGGGTTTTTCTACCAGCCGTGCACATGGGTGTTGATGGGTTTGTTCTGATTTAATAGTGACAACATGGAGTGTTTGTTTCTCCATTATTGTGATGCTTTGTTTAGAAGAATGGTCTCCAGTTCCATCCAGGTTGTGACAAAGGTATTAGTTTACCATTTTTTGTATGGCTGAGTAGTGCTCCCTGGTAAACATATACCACCCTTATCAATCCACTCAGGTATTGACCGGCACTTGGGTTGGTTCTGCATCTTTGCAAAAACATTTGAGTGCACATGTCTTTTTGATTAAAAAAAAAAAAAAAGTTTTCCCTGTGGAAAAATGCCCCATAGTGAGATTTCTGGATGGAATGATTCTTTGAGGTATCTGCATCTGACTTTCCGTAGAGGTGGTACTAGTTTGCTGTCCCACCAACAGTGTACAGTGTTCCTTTTTCTCTGTATCCACTCCAGCGAATGTTGCTTTGGAATTTTTTTTAATAAAAATCATTCTTAAGGCTCTGCACCCATAGCTTAGGGTGGTTAGGGTGCCTGCCACATACACCAGGGCGGGCAGGGTGGAGCCTGGCCTGGGGCTGCTAAACAATGACAACTACAACTACAACAACAAAAATGTAGCCAGGCATTGTGGCAGGTGCCTGTAGTCCCAGCTACTCGGGAGGCTGAGGCAAGAGAATCACTTGAGCCCAAGAGTCTGAGGTTGCTGTGAGCTGTGATGCCACAGTCCTCGACCAAGGGCAATAATGTGAGACTCTGTCTCAAAAACAAACAAACAAACCCCTCTGTATCAGTCACAGCACTCCAGAGAAATAGAACTGGTACGTGTATGTGTGTGTGCGGACGTGTATTTGTGCATTTGTGTGTGTGCTCATATGCACACCGTGTACACACAGTGATTCATTTTAAGAATTGGCCCCCAGGACTGTGGTTGCTGGCAAGTCCAAAATCTGCAGGTGGCCAGCAAGCTGGGGTCAGGGAGGCATTGATGCTGGGTGTGAGCCTGAAGGCCGTCTGCTGGACGGTCCCCTCTCCCTTAGAGGGGGTCAGCCTTTCTTGTAAGACCTTCAGTGACTGGACTCAGCCAGTCAGGAGCGTAAGCTGTTTTATTCAGAATCTACGGATTTTGATTATCTGTGTTACTATATCTAAAAATTACCTTCACAGAAGCATCCAGAATAATGTTTGAGCAGACTCAGGGCCCTGTGCTGGCTAAGGTGACACATGAAACTAGTCAGCGCATCCTCCATGGGTGTCCAGCCTGCTGGGCTCTGCAGCACATTGAAAGAAGGGTTGTCTCAGGCCACACTAAACATACAAACACTGATGAAGGCTGACGAGAGAAAAAGTCTGTGCACGATTGTTGTGGTATTTACCACCATAGATAAAACAAAAAAATCCTCGTATAATCTGCTTGTGGCCCACAGGCTGGGGGTTGGACGTTGTTGGCCCATTTTGGGGTCTTATTTTAGACTGACTGTTTTCTGCCATGGCTCTGAGTTACTCAGTTTTCATTGACTAATATGTTTTCCAATTTTCAATAGGAAAAATGACATGTTTGTTAATTAAGATTGTTCTCTTAAATGCTGGAGTGTTTACCTTTGAGGAGTTTCATATATTGTTTTCCGGAAAAGCTTAAATCTAATAGATATTTCGTGGGAATGTTATTCTGTTATGGTTTCACTTCTAAAAGTTTCTAACACTAATTGGATTAATTATAGTAATTTAACGTTTAAACCTACTTTTAGAAATTGTCGAATAACAGTACTGACCACTCAGTTCTTCCAGAACATTCTTGCTTATTCTTTCCAGCTCTGCCACTTCTTTAAAATCTTCTTAATAATTCTGTCAGTTTATTATTTCTTTTCTCCTTCTTTCCTTTATCAGAAATTTGTCTATTGCATGCCAGGCACTTTATTAAACATTGAGTAGTGCTAAATAAAAGATATATTTTCTGCTTTCGTGGAATTTACAGGTAATAGCCGAGTGAACCAGGAAACACGTGAGCAGTGCGGTTTGGTTATGAAGGAGATGAACGGGAGACAGGGATAGACAGTAAGGGGTTCCTGTCCTAGGGTAGTTAGGGATGTATCTGAAAAGATGGTACTTAAGCCGACGCTTGAAGGACGAGGAATCAGCTTGGAAAATCACAAGGAAAGAAAGGAATGTTTATTTGAGGCTGAGGGGTCATAGTAGAGTGTTATTGAAATTCTTAATCCATTTGGAAAGCCATTGAGCTGCTTAAGCAGAGGAATTAAAGTTGTATTATTATTATTTTATTGGTGGGGATTCATTAAGGGAACAAGAAACCAGGTTACACTGGTTGCATTTGTTGGGTACTGTCCCTCTTACAATCGTGTCTTGTCCCCAAAAGGTGCGGCACACACCAAGGCCCCACCCCCTCGCTCCTTCCCTCTGTCTGCTCTTCCTTTCGGAATTAAAGTTTTAACAGGTTACTGTCACTCCTGTGTGGATAGACATTGGCAGTGAGAGGCGAGAGCCGGGACAGACCAGCAGACTGTGGCGGCATCGATTGCTGAGTGGGCTTATTGTTTAGGGCATGGAGCACGGAAATTAAGCAAGGCTGGGAGCCGACACGGTGGGCGATACCGTGGCCAGACAGCTCGGAATGGTTTCCCAGGCCCGTATCCTGCAGGGGTGCGGTGAGTAGGTGAGGCGGGTGGACACACAGCACACAGGTGTTTACCCCCACACAGCAGCTGGAGCTCGGAGGTGGCTGTGTGGACGATTCCTCAGCCTGCAGGCTTGTGACACGCGTCTCCCCTCGGGCCCTGGTCCTCGTTCACCGCACAGCCCAGCTCCCTGCCTGCACCAAGGAAGAGCCGACTAAACCATTTTCATCCAGCCACTGAGTAGTGTCCGTTTCCTTTAAATGAGCCCGTTTCTCACGTGGGGGTGGGGTGCTGGGCTCACAGCTCACGCAGGCTCCCCGAGTTTGACTCGGGCTGTGTCTGGCTCGGCTCCCGGGCACGATCACAGTTCTGTACACACTGCGGCCTCCTTATCTCAGCTGCCTCTCCGTGTCCCCCTGAATTCATTGCTCAAGAGTGACTCTCCGTGAACTAATGGAGCCCCCCCGGCCCCCGCAGTGGAATGTGCTGTCCCTTCTGATCTGTGCAGCTGCCTGCAGTCACCTCCCCACGCAAGGGCCTGCCGGCTCTGAGCTCTCCTTCTGGGTCCTCTTCTCTTTCCGCTCTCTATTCTCTCTTGTCCAGTGCAGCCTGAGCTTCTGAGTCACGAGCTCCCCAGACCCCTTTCCTCAGCCTGTTACTCGTCCTTCCAACCACCACGTAGCTCCCCCTCTTGTGTGGCACACGCCACCGTCACCCAGCCACCCCCAGCTCCGGAGGGGCCGCGCTGTCCACTCCGAGCTCTAAACCAGGCCCGTAGGAGAGATTCGAGATTTTCCTCCTTCCTTTCCTTGTTCTGAGTCTTGGCAGTTGTTACCTCTTATTTGTTGAGTGCCCTTCACTATTTCTACTCCTTTAGATCAGGTCTTTCTGCTTATTCATCCTTGAAAATGGTCAAAAAAGAGTGGGTTTGCAAAGAGGCCTGTCACGGCATTGCTCCTGCACGATACAAGACCCCCAGCCTGACGTTCTGCAGTGTTTGTAATCTGGCCCCTTGGCCTCTGGTCTTAATCGTTGCCTCCTTCCTAAATCCCCCCAGAGGAGCGGCCTCAGCACCTCCTGGGCACTGGCACAGTCAGTGACGTGGAATGACTGACTTTCTTTTCTGCTATCCTTTGACTATTTTTTCTTTTTAGAGACAGAGTTTTATTTTGTCACCCTTGGTAGAGTGCTGTGGCGTCACAGCTCACAGCAACCTCCAGCTCTTGGGCTTAAGTGATTCTCTTGCCTCAGCCTCC
>CAUYON010203519.1:0-14721 GCA_963573935.1 Arctocebus calabarensis | reverse complement strand
ACAAAAACCAAAAAAAATAGCCTGGCATTGTGGTGGGCACCTGTAGTCCCAGCTACTTGGGAGGCTGGGGCAAGAGAATTACATAAGCCTAAGAGTTTGAGGTTTCTGTGAGCTATGATGCAACAGCACTCTACCAAGGGTGGCGTAGTGAGACTATGTCTCAAAAAACAAACAAACAAAATACACCATTGTTGAAAATAATGTTTGGACAATAAAAATGTCAAACATTAGGGGACCTCTTTGATTTTGAAGAATATAGTTTCAGTACAATAATAAGGAGAGAAATCTGAGTTCAAGAGAATAAGCAATTCAAGAGATTAATTAATAAAATCCGAAATAAGGTTAAATTCTTCCAAAAGTTTGCCAGATTAAATAAAGAGGAAGGGCTGGGCATAGTGGTTCACGTTCATAATTCTGGCACTTTGGGAGTCAAGATGGGGGAATTGCTTGAGGCTTAAGACTAGGCTGGACAAAATAAAACAAGACGGTCTCTACAAAAATCAAAATAAAAAAAATTAACTGGGCATGGTTGCATGCACCAGTAGTCCTAGCTACTCTGGAAGCTGAGATGGGAGGATTGCTTAAGCCCAGGCATTTGAGGTGGCAGTGAGCTATGATTACACCACTGAACTCCAGCCTGGGTGCAGTGAGACTCTGTCTCTGAAAAAATAAAAGTAAGTAAGTAAATAAATAAACTGAAAGATGAGTTTTTAAGCATATGGCGTAGCTGGGCAGAATTGGGTAATACAGTGATGAAAGGGGCAGGCTGAAGAAGCAACACTTGGGAAAACCATGGAGCCAATTTCTGGAGGAAACCAGAAACAGAAGGGAAGAATGAGAGAATAGGGAATGATGGAATATTTTGACAGAGAAAAGAAGAGGATCTTGACTTTCTCCTTAAGGTAGAGGTAAGGTCTTCTGTTAAGAATTGGAAGGCCAAGTGAAGCAGGGGTTCAACAACATGGGGATGTGGAAAAGGTTTGGGACAGCCCCACAGCACAACTAAGAAAGGATTTAGTTAGTCTTAGTCTTTAAACAAGACTTATTAGTAAAAGAAGTCACCACTTGGGATGTATATTATGTATGGGTTAGTATGCTAGATTCTTTACACACCTTACCTCACTGAATATGAAACGTACATTCATGGTGCTCCCTACCTCTCTGATTGTTCCTTCTCAATCTCGTTTGTGGGCTCTTCCCTCTGCTCTTTGTTTAAATATTGGTGGTCATCAGGGTTTCATTCTTAGCCTTCTTCTTTTCTTACTTCCCTTGAGTAATCTCTCACAGTTTCCATTGCCATCTGCATGACTCCTAAATTTATACTCCCCAGATCTCTTGCCTCTATGCTTAGAAGACCAGAGTCATTAATCTAACTGCCCACTGGACATTTCATTCAGATGTTCCATAGTCTCTTCAAACGTTACATGTTTAAAACCTACATACATCATTTCCTTCCAAACCTTTACTTCCTGTGGAATTCCCTCCCTCTTTGTCTTTATAGATTAGTGTTAAAAGTAGTGATCTAGAGCCAGACTGCATGGATTCAATTCTCAACTTATAACCTCATACTAGCTGTGTGGCCTTGAACAAATTATTAGACCTCTGTGATTCAGTTTCCCAATATGCAAAATGAAGATGATAATAAAGGGCTTACTTCATAAAGTTGCTATGTGGCTGAGTAGATTTAATGAGTTAACATATTTAAATACTTAGATCAGTGCCTGGCAAATGGTAATGTGGTATAAGTATTTATTATTATTATTGTTATTTTTGAGCCAGGATCTCACTCTGTTGCCCAGTTATAGTGCAGTGGCATGGTCATAGCTCACTCTAACCTCCAGCTCCTAGGCCCAAGCAGTGCTCCTGTCTCAGCCTCCCAAGTAACTGGGACTATGGGCACATACCACCATATCTGGATAATATTCTAATTTTTTTTAGAGATGAAGTCTTGCTATGTTGCTCAGGCTGGTCTTGAATTCCTGGCCTCAAGTGACCTCCCACCATGCCTCCCAAAGTACTAGGATTAGAGAAATGAGCCACTGCAACTGGCTATGTTCTTTATTATTGGCAGAATTAGCAAACTTGGATATCATCTTTGACTACCCCTCATTGTCACATCCCACCATTTCCTAAGTCCTATTGACTCAGTCTCCTTAATCTCTCTCATTCCTCACTGCCACTTAGTTTGATGTCCAGACCAAGAGTCAGCAAATTTGTTTCTGTAAAAGGGAAGCTAGGCAATGTTTTAGGCTTTGTGTGTGTGTTACAACTAGGCACGTCTGCTGTAGTAGTACAAAACAAACTCTATAAACAATTCAGAAATGATTGAGCAAGGCTATGTTCCAAGAAATTTTTATTTATGGATACTGAAATTTGAATTTCCTGTAATTTTCATGTGTAATGACATGTTATTTTTATTTTTAAAAAATCATGTAAAATGTAAAAAACATTCTTATCTCGTAGGTCATACAAAACTAGGCAGGGTGCCAGAGTCAGCCTTTGGTCTGTAATTTGCCAACCCCTGGGCAAAATCATCTTTTGGTGAAATACTTCAGTAGCTTCCTAATTGGTCTCTCAGCTTCTAATCGCCCTCTGCCTCTGCCCAGGCTCTAATCTATTTTCAGTGATGCCCCTAAACCCTCAGAATGACCCCCATAAAGTTGATAAAAGGTCTTTGTAATCTGTGTCTGCGTATTATTCCAAATTCATTTCTCATCATTTCCCCCCTTGTATTATGTATACTTTAGTCCTGCTCATCAACATAAGGACATATCCAAATGTGTAACTTCTTCCTCTATACCATGCTCTTGCTTCTGTCTAGAGACTCTTTCTGCTTTTCCTTTGTTTCTCCTACTTGATAGTCAAGTCACATTTTATATGTCACTTCCTCCATATTTTCGTGGGCCTCATCATCTAGATAGATGTCCTTTTTATGATCTTATGGCACCATGGTGAAGTACTTGTTCCACTGTGTTATAAGTGTATATTCATTTCTGTCTTAGCTGGTAGACTGAAACTCCTTGAAACTTTTTTTTTTCACTTGTGTATTCATGGTACCTGTGTTAGAAACACCCTTCATGAATAGATGACTTGCCATGCTAACCCTTCAAAGAAAGTATTATTGGACCAGGTATGGAGGCTCACACCCATAATCCTAGCACTCTGGAAGGCTGAGGCAGGTGGATTGCTGGAGCTCATGAATTCTGAACAAGAGCAAGACTCTGTCTCTAAAAATAGCTGGGTGTTGTGGCAGGAGCCAGTAGTTCCAGCTACTTGAGAGACTGAGGCAAGAGGATTTCTTGAACCCAAGAGTTTGAGGTTGTTATGGCACTATGGCACTCTACCCTGGCAACAGAGTGAGATTCTGTCTAAAAAAAAAAAAAAAAGAATTATAATTCTCATTTTACAGATGAGAAAATTAAGGCTCAGAGAACTTGATGTTGGAATAATGATTTGCTCAGGCTTATTCCAGGCCACCTCCCAAAGCTCAGTACAGTCTGGTTCACAAAGTCTAGCTTTCTCAACTTGAGGTTAGAAACCATCATTCCCAGCCCAGTTTGTCTTTGAGTTGCATAGTCAATTTTTAAACCTTTATCATCCAGGATTGTACACAGATATTTTTAGGGATTCTATTTTTCCTAAGGTGGTTTTTACAAAACCATTTGTACAATCCCTTTTTATGTTCCTAATCAGTTCCTTGTCTCATTTCACATAGTAGCAGTTCCAGACTTTCATCACTCACTTGAAGGACTCTTCCTCACTATCTTCTCTAATAGTGAAGTGTTAAACACTTACATTTGGGACTGAGCCACTTTAATCCTAGTGGCTTGACCAGAGGACTATCTTAAACATATAGTACTGAGCCCTGGAGAATAAGTTGGTGACTATGAAACTATGTAAGCCTTAGGTAGTACCTACCATAGGCCATATGGAATAGGTAGGTGGGAGTTAAAGATATTAAGTTATTCTAAGACTGATAGGTATTCATGGATAATGGAGAAATAGACAGCCCCCAGGGACAAATGGGCTGTGTTCCAACAATTCAGTTTGAAATTGACTGTTTGGAATGCAGAACACATTTTCCCTTAGAAACAATATGAATAATTGTAGTTATTTTCCCAGGAAAATCCGCACATGCTTATTTAACTCATAATGTAGCAGAAATATAAGCTAAGATATTTTAGTTCTGCATTGAATACATGCGTAAATTCTTACTACTCTGAATTATAAATGAACTATGTACATAGCTGCCATCCCAACTAAACTATGAACTCTTTGAGGGCTAGAAACTGTTGAATTATTCATTTTTTGTATTCTGAATGCCTGGCATATAACTGGCAATAAACGTTGGTTGCGTAAATGAATGAACAAATTTAATAGGCATTTGAATAGTATTGAAAGTGTCTTAGGAAATAAAAACAGTAACATTTATTGGGTATCTTAATATGTGTCTGGCACTGTGGTAGAGGATGACCAATAAAGCAAGCTACTTTGTTAAGGCTAGAGTTAGGAGTGAAGACTATGAAATCAAGTTTAATATTTGAGGTGTAAAATAAATGGGGGCCAGACTTGTTAAATAAATATTTTTGGATGAAAAGAATGGATGGATGTACTTATTTGAAAAAAATGTCATAGAAAAAATATCAGCAGGAATTGCTGCTGGAGGAGTAAAAGAGAAGTAGTTCTTGGGGCCTCTAGGATGGAGGAGGAGAGAGGTATGAGCATAGCTGAAGACAGAGAATGGAAGAGGAAGTTTGCTGTCAGAGAGGAATGGTCAGGAAACACCCGAAGGACTGGTCTAGATCAGATCCTGGTTTCATTTCATCTAGTTTACTGCTCTTGTAAAGAAGTATTATTCTAGTCAGTCTCTGAAGATTTTTTTATGAGTTTAGATTAAGCTATTGTCACTTTCCCATAGATAAGTTTGATTAGATTGATTGATTTCCACAATGACAGTAGATTAAGCATGTATTAAAATTTGGTAGGATGAACGTAACAGTGAAGGCAATGGGGCAGAGATAATTTGGCAGCAAGGAGAATGTAACTTGGGAAGGTGGGCGAGGGGACATCATCTCTAGATAGAGATGGAGATGTAAGAAGGAGGGTGCAAGTGAAGAGGAAAGGAAGGCAAACTTTAGTTATTTCATAATTTTGGAAAGGACCTAACTCCTCAAAAGGTCACTCTGACTTACTGCTAGCCTGATCTTTGTTTTCCGAAAACATTACAACTACTTCTGCATTTACTTTATTGTCCCTAAGTTGCTAGAGTGAAATCAATAAATACTTGATTGACACACTGTTTCCCATCGACACTTTTGGTTTTACTAAGAATCACCTGACACTGATCAAGCTGAAGCAAGAACTGTCTTTAAATTTGTAAGAGATTTTTATATCTCTCCCCACAGAAAAAGCAAACATTTGTTGAGCCTGTTACACATACCACATACTGTACTGGTGGCCTTACTTACATTGTCACATGTCTACTAATCATTATCTTAACAGTTACTAAATCCCCATTATATGTCAGATCCTATATAAGGCAATGAGACTAAAAGGTGAAGGGGAAAACTCTGACCTTCTAGAGTAGAAGTAGAGTAGAAGTAAAATGGGGAGAAGACAGGACTAAAACAACATCTGCAGCATATCTTACAATAGCTTTTGTTGTAAGAGCAACAAAAGAGGTAAGTACTTGCAATCTTGGAGAACAGAAGAAGGAAGCTTTAATTCAAAGTGCTTCTACAGTCGATAAGAAAACGGGTATTTTCCATAATCCCATTATGAAAAAAATATATATTTTGGTGTACATATATTTTTCTTCAGATTAATATGAGAGTACAAACGATTAGGTTACAATGTTTGCATTTATTTGGTAGAGTCCCTGTTGTAGTTGTGTCCCACATCTAGGACATGTGCCATATACCCTTACATTGTGCCCATTAGGTGGGAGCACACCAATTTGCCTCCCTTCCCTTTCCTCTCCCTCCCAACCTAAATTGAGTTTTTTTGTGTGTGTGGTTGTGCATTAGTTTGTTTACTGGCCTCATATTAGTATTGAGGATATTAGATACTTGCCTTTCCATATACTTTACTAAGAAGAATGCGTTTCAAATAAAAAATATGGAATGCTTCCCAACTTTGTGTGTCACCCTTGCACAGAGGCCATGTTAATCTCTGTAGTGTTCCAATTTTAGGATATGGACTGCCAAAGCAAGCACTGCTGTATATCTTTACAGCCTTTTTTATCATGAATGGGTATTGAATTTTTCCAAAATTGTTCTGTTAATCAGGATTAAAAAATTAATGTATTATGAATATCTTTCCATGTCAATAATACATCTTTACATCATTTTAATAGCTATATAGTATTCTGCTATGTAGATATACTGTAATGTAGGTTGTTTTCAATTTGGAAATTAGATCAGTTCTACTTTTTTATAATATAAACAACTGTAGTGACTGTTCTTATATGAAATTCTTTTCATAGTCCTAAATTATGTGGTGCCTGGAGAGTGTGCCAAGGTACCTCCAGACTACCTCACAGAACTTACAGGGAAGATGCAGTTTAATTTTGAAAGAAAACTAGAAATATCTGTCAGACACTGTGGAAACTACTAATTCCAGGTAGTTCACAGTTGCAACAGTAGATCACCATACATTTCTTCCAGTGAGGCTGTATCTTTGCAAAGCTGGGTTTTTGCTAGTGCTGTGATAAAATATAAGCATTGTACAAAAATCATTTTCTGGGAACTGAGGGTGGTGATGTCCAATCTACAATATGAAAAATTGTGCCATGACTAAGAGGTACACACAGCCTATTAATAAGGAATTATAGTTATTTCAGAATGAAATATTTTTTCCTTTATATGAATTAACTTTTCAAATAGCTACCAAGTTAGGACATAAATATTAATTAAGTTCTTTGGACTCAACTACTCAAAAAACTGTTTCATATTTCTTTAGACCTAAGGGTGGTGTGAAAAATGTACTAAGACACTGAAGTCACCATGCACCAAGAAAAGTTTGAGAACTTTTTACTTACGGTAAATTGTTAAACAATCAATAATTATTTTGCTATAACTATTGTAATTTTAAATTTTGCATGGAAATACCTATAATAAAAAGTTGTTTGAGATGAAAATTTAACGAGCAGCAAGAGGAGCCTAAAAATGACTAAATGTAATGTGGTATCCTGGATGGGGTCCTAGAACAGGAGGAGAACATTAGGGAAAGACAGAAGAAATTTGAAGAAAGTAGGGACTTTTAGTTATTAGTAATACCTTGCTATTGTTTTATTAATTGTGACAAATGTACCATACTAATGTAATAAGAGAAATTGGGTGTAAGGTATACAAGAACTATCTGTGTAATAATTCTGTAAATCCAAAACTTCTTTTTTTTTCTTTTTAAACAGAGTCTCACTTTGTCACCCTAGGTAGAGTGCTATGGTGTCAAAGTTCATAGCAACTTCAAACTCTTGGCCTCAAGAGATTCTCTTGCCTCATCGTCCCAAGTAGCTGGGACTATAAGTGCCCACAACAACACCTGGCTAGTTTTTCTATTTTCTTTTCTTTCTTTCTTTTTTTTTTTAGAGGCAGAGTCTCAATTTATTGCCCTTGGTAGAGTGCAGTGGCATCACAGCTCACAGCATCCTCCAACTCCTGGGCTTAGGCAATTCTCTTGCCTCAGCCTCCCGAGTAGCTGGGACTACAGGCACCCGCCATAACACCTGGCTATTTTTTGTTGTAGTTTGGCTGAGGCCAGGTTTGAACCCACCACCCTTGGTATATGGGGCTGGCACCCTACCCACTGAGCCACTGGTGTCGCCCTAGTTTTCCTATTTTCAGTAGTGAAAGGTGCTGTTCTTCCTCAGCCTGGTCTCGAACTCCTAAGCTCAAGTGATCTACCTGCCTCCTCCTCCCTCAGAGCTAGGATTACAGGTGAGAGTCATTGTTCCTGGCCTTCAAAACCCAAATTTATATTTTTAGTCTAAATTTAAAAGTTTAGTGAACTATTTTCAACCGTTATATTGTGCTTTTTTTTTTTTTTTTTTTTGAGACAGGTTCTTGCTCTGTCATCTAGATTAGAGTGCAGTGGTGTGATCATAGCTCACTGCAACCTTAAACTCTTGGGTTCAAATATTCCTTCTGCAGGCACAGGCCACAGTGTCTGGCTAATATTTTTCTATTTTTTTGCAGAAATCGAGGAGGGGTCTTACTGTGTTGCTCAGACTGGTCTCAAACTTCTGACTTTGAGCAATCCTTTTCCCACAGCCTCTCAAAGTACTAGGATTATAGGTATGGACAACCATGCTAAGTGCATTTTCTCTCTCTCTCTCTGTGTATATATATACATACATATATATATATATCAGAGTCACTATTGCCTTAGAGTTGAGTACCACAGCTTCATAGCTCACAGTAACCTCAAACTCTTGGGCTCAAGCCATCCTCTTGCCTCAGACTCCCAAGTAGCAGGGACTACAGGTGATCATCACAATGGCTGGCTAGTTTTTCTATTTTTAGTAGACACAGGTCTCTCTCTTGCTCAGGCTCATCTTGAATTCCAGATCTCAGGCAATCTACCAGCCTTGGCCTCCCAAAGTGCTGGGATGACAGATGTGAGCCACCAGGCTTGGCCTCATTCTATATTTTTGTTAGCTCTCATAAAACTAGATATTACTTCCAAGTAATAGTTAAACAAAGATGTGAAAAAATTATCTCAAATTCCTTTTCTTTTCTTTTTTTCTACATTTTTTGACCAGGGTCGGGTTTGAACCCACCACCTCCGGTATATAGGGCCAGTGCCCTACTCCTTTGTGCTATAGGCGCTGCCCCTCAAATTTCTTAAGAAATTTGAATTACATGATTTTTCCTAAATATTTGATCCAAGTACTTTATTTTCTACAAACAATTCATTTGTTTTTAATGCAAGATTCAAGCAAGTCAATAATTATTAGACGGGAATATCCTTAAAGATGCTTTGCCTTTAAGTACCATAATCTAACACCATTTCCTGGCACTTTACGTAAAAACACACTCCCCCCCTCCCTACACACAGCCATCAACAGACTTAATCTTAATTTGGGGTATGTACATCTCAAAGAATTTTAAAAATCTAGTTAGGAGAAATACAACAAGGTTAATGCCTTGCAAGTAATCCCTTGCCTAGGGTGATTGGTAATTTATAAGGCCTGAATGGAAAATGGTGCTGATTATCTTGTTCTCCATGCTGCTCCTCTCTGGGAGAATAATCGGTGTGTTGTGGGAAAAGATCTAGAGTTTGGAATAAAAATAGAACTGTATACCAGTTTTATCAAAGGTGAGCTTAAAAAAGATTTTTTATACAAAAATGTTGGCAGATGGAGCTTTTAAAAATAAGAATGAATTTTTAGAATATTTGTCATTTTCCACATACAAGGCTACCAAATAGATTTTCCACAGCTTTGCTTTATTTCTGCTTTGCTGCTAAACAAAGTCAGGAAGTTGGGTTCCTATTTGCTTAATATTATACTGAAGTGTTGATAATATGCTACGTCTTGTAGAAAAGAAACCGCCTTCAAACGGTAATAGAAATTAGATATCAGAGGTTGCATGGATTCACATCTTAACTATTTCTATTCCAAGTAGCAAGCCCCTAAAAAACATGCACAGCATTATATATGCCAAGTACAAGATATTCGTATGTGTATATATACGTAACACGTGACACAAAAGATTTATAAACATAAATTTCACTTTGAAAACATCTGCAGAAGTACCCAAGCGCAAAATGTTATTGCTGAAGAGCTTTGGTGTGTCCAGAAAAATTAGAAATGGTTCCTATGGTGTTTTTATTTGTGCTTCTCTAAAATGTTTTGTAGAGAGGGAAAGGGAATCAATCTGGTTAACTTAGGTTTTATTTATTTATATCCCAGTGTCCTTGATCTCCTGAAAAAACACAAGGCAAAATGTTTTAAAAAACAGACACTTTAAAGAACTTGAAATTGTTCGAATAGAGCAAGACTACATAAGGATCCGTTCACATACAAAGCCCACGTCCTTCAACAAAACTAAAAGAAAAAGGTGTCAGGGGTAGTTCGTTTCGTTTTAAAAACTGGACTCTATTCCCTTGCGAGCTCCGTGTGATCCTAGTCCGCACCGCGGTGTCCATCAGATGCCCAGGGCTGGAGCCCGTGGGAACCGCCCGGCCCTGACGGGTGGGAGAGGGGCGGTGAGTTGGAGCTCCACGGCTTACAGACCGCCCGCCAGAGGCTTAGAGACCTCGGGACTGTGGACATCAGAGAGAAGGGGCGCGACCCCATCCAGCAAACGCCGCCCGCACGCCCCACTGGGCGCGCAGCCACGTTGGCAGCCGCTTGCCTTCCCGGGTGGCGGGAGGCAGCGCCCTGTCGGG
This sequence comes from Arctocebus calabarensis, assembly GCA_963573935.1. NCBI lineage: Eukaryota > Metazoa > Chordata > Mammalia > Primates > Lorisidae > Arctocebus > Arctocebus calabarensis. The sequence goes on along the minus strand of CAUYON010203519.1, from coordinate 4,329 downwards.
GGTCTGGACTCGAGGTTTCAGGACGAAGGCCGCGAGGGCGGGGCTTGGGGCCGTGAGAGGCTATTCCCTCACGCGGCGGTCAGTCAGGACTAGGAGAGGCCGCGTCGAAGCCAGTGCGGTGCGCCACATGGCACGACCAAGCTGGGCCTCAGCGTTGGCGGACACAGAAGCAGTGTAATGCAGGAAGCCTACAGCCTACACTGGGGAAGGATGTGCCAACTAACCAATGTTTCAACACAGCCTACACTCCTAGGAAAGGGAATTTGAGAGCACGTGGGGGAGGGGCGGAGAGAGCTATCTGCTCGCAGCGAGCATGCTCCGTTCTGAGAGCCGTAAGTGGACAGCCAGGCATGCGCAATGAGCCCAGGGTGGGTTGGCAACGGGGAGGGGCTAGTGCGAGCGCGCTGATGTGTTTATCCGGTTTTCTGGGTGGGCGGTCAAAGCGCACGCGTAGGGGCGAAAGGCGGTGGAGCCGGGTGGTAAAGTGCGCATGCGCTGAGCGACCCGGTAGCTCTGGGAGGCTGTGGAGGGGGCTCTTGGAGAAGCTGGGGAAAGGGAAGCAAAGGGAAAGGAAAGGGCGTGGGGGAGGGGGTGAGAGTGTGCTCTGCGCATGCGCACAAGCGGTAGCGACGACGGCGGCGGGGGAGTCTCGGGGATGACAGTGGCTTTGCCCGTTGGGGTAACGGTCGTCGTCGCCAGCAAGGCCTAAGACGCTGCACAGTCCGCCGGATCCATTAAGGCCACAGCCACCCGGGCCCTACCAAGCTAGAGTGGCGCGTGGAGTCGGGGTGAGGACGGAGAAGCACGGGGGAGGGGCCTGCAGTGAGGCCTTGCTGTGTGCGCTGGGCGGCGGCGGGGCCTGGCGGTGTGAACGCTCGTCTCAGCCGCGGCCGGGCGGGAGCTGCAGGCGGCGGCGGCGGCCGTCGTGTTTGGCGGAGGAGTTGTCTGGGTGTGCGGCGCGGAAAAGATGGCCGGGCAGTGAGGGGGCGGCGCTTGCGTCTGGTGACCCCGGAGTGTGCGACTGAGGAGCTCGGGGCGCCGCCGCGGCCCGTCCGGGCCTGCTCCCCGCCCCCTCTCGCTCTCCGGCGGCAGCCCGCGCACTTCCTCCCCGGCCCTCCCCTCTCGGGTGAGGTCTCCTGCCCGCCGCGCCACCTCGGGGAACAGCGGGCTGCAGCCGCTAGGGCGGAGAGCCAGGGCGCAGGCCCCGCGTCCGATATGGAGAGAGCGGCGGCAGCCTTAGCGAGCCGCAGCAGCCTCCGCCGCCGCTGTTTCTTGCACTAGGTCGGGGAAGCCGACGTTCGAGCCGTCGTCCTTGCTGTTGCCGCTGCCTCCTCGCCGGGCGCTGTGATGGAATAACAGTCCCGTAGCCTGCGAGAAGCGTGCCGCCCCTGGGACCGGGCTGGGGCCTGCTCCCTCGCCCGTCAACTCGACCTGAGGAGGTGCCTCCTCGTCGGGAGATGCAGCTCGAGCGAAGGCCGCCCGCCGCGCCGCGGGGCTAGACTGAGCCGAGTCCCGCTCCAGGCGCCCGACTCGCCGCGTTCTGCGCTCTGTGGACGTTTCGGACGAACTCGAACGCTGGTTTCTCTCTCTCTCTCTCTCTCTCTCTCTCTTTTTTTTGGTGTGAAAGTCTCAGGGACGGAGGAGGGGCGCCAAGGCCCCATGTGTGGGAGGATTGCTTCAGTTCCACAAACTTGCACGGATTTTGATTACTTATTTGGCCAATGGGTCTGCGTTGATTTCTTTCGAATTGTTGCAAATTCGCCATTGTTCCCTGACTGCTTACGAAGTTGGATCCGGAATTTCTTTTCGACCAGGAGCCATTGGTGTCGAGGCGTCTGCAATGAACCCCGTGAATGCTACTGCTCTCTACATTTCCGCGAGCCGCCTAGTGCTCAACTACGACCCCGGAGACCCCAAGGCGTTTACTGAGATTAACAGGCTCTTGCCTTACTTCCGACAGTCCCTCTCGTGCTGTGTTTGCGGTGAGACACTTTTTATTGTTCCCCTTTCTTGCCTGTTTAAAAAAAGCCTCCTGGGCAGTGGTAACATGTGATGGCCTGGTAGTTCGTATTAAGCTTTTGTTATTTGTGCGATAGTGTAGGGTCTTCAGTTTTGAAACTAGCCGAGGGACTTTTGCTCGGCATTTCAGAAAGGCAGAGAACCCTTTAAAACAGCGTTGTACAGAAGCCTTACCGTTTAGAACGGTTTAGTTCTCCTGGGTTCTTCTGGTGAGGGTATGTTAAATGGGGTAACACGCATGCACAGTGCCTCTTTTTCTTTTTAACCCTTTTCTTCGAGAACTTACCTACCGTGGCTAGACGTGGTTAAACAAGATTAAAACGTACCTGTGGCGTGTTTGCATTAACGCAAACTGGTGTCATGTGGGAGTGGTGGTATAATCTGATGCACCTACAACTGGAGAACTCTGTGCGGAACTTTCCCCCCAGCTTTTTCAACAAATGCTTTGACGGTTTGACGGTTAACAGGGAGCCTGGGAAGAGTGATGGTACTCTAAGTGCTTTTTAGCTGGAGGGGATTTTACTTTAACTACGTTTCTCATTTTGTGATTTTTGTTATATGTGGCTTAGTAGAAGGGCATTTTAGATCTTTTGTTCAAAAGAATATTAACTTGTGGGAGGTAGAGTAGTTGTAAATTATTTTTAAGATAAGAGATGCTAAATTATGTATTAAAATGTGTAGAAAGTGATAATTTGGGTTAACTGTGCAGGTCCATTAATTACTTGCTTTACAAAAAACCTAGATTGAAACGTTAATCAATGGAAAGGGCAACTGGCAAGGCAGTAATATATGTGCTCCAATTAATATTCTACCCCAAATTTTGAGGTTATGTTGGTTTAGTTGTTTCGTCCAGAATTTGAAAGATTAAGACACCTTCAAGCTTTTACTATATTTAAATTTAAATAAAGAAAAATTTTTTAACAGTTTGGCTGAAGGGGGAAATTGTATTTGTCTGAGATTCATCTGTATAGCTCTAAGGCAAGACACGTGGGAGGAGTGCCGAAGAGATGGTGGTGGTGTTTTTTGCAAGCCAGGTACTTAACGTCATAGACATTTAAGTAACTGAAGTGAGTTAGAGATTAAGTGACTAGTAAGGGACATTTAACAAAGAAGCAATAGCCCAGGGCAAATCACTTAACTGCCCTGGGCCTCAGTGTTTTGATGGGTAAAAGGAAAGCTTTGAGTTAGATCCAAGTTACATTTTAGCTTAAATTTTATAAATGTAAGTATGTGGAGAATTTGCTTGGTTTCGAGGTACCTTCTGTCACTTTTGTGGTGTTCTTATGACCTCACTGCTTTTGATAGTTTTGAGGATTTAGGAACTGGTCCTGCCATAACTTCCTTTTTCATATACTTTTCCTTTTCTTCTTTTAGGAGAGGAGTGCTGCTATGGTGAAGCAGGGGAAAGGGAAAGGGAGGGCATGTGGCAGCCTACTTTGTCCTGCTGAAATATCTGTAGAATGATGTTATTATCAAGTAACACTTGCAGAATCTAGTAGGTGTCCTTTTTAACAGGTCTGTAATACTTAGCTCTCCAAAGGTAAGACAGTAATTTTATATTTTGTAGATGTTTGGGATTTTTTCTTATCAATATCTTTAGGACAGTGATGGTCTAATGGAATGTTTCCCCAAATTCTAACCTGGATTTTAAAGAATAGCATTAAAGAAAAAGCTGTTTTTTAAAAAGTCCAACTATAGCCTTTTTTTTTTTTTTTTTTTTTAAACGAGGAATTTTTCTGACATAGAAGCTTTGTAATTATTCCCTCTTCTGAGTTCTACTTTTATAATTGAGTAGCTGGCATGAAGTTTCAGTAATGTGGATTTAGGTTCAGGTATTGTCCCCTCATCTTTTTTTATATAAGTCAGTGGTTATCAAAAGATAGGAAAAAAATTGATTATTTGGATTCAGCTCAAGCATTTAATCATCTTTGTATTAGGTATAATCCTAGACTTTTTTCCTTAGCTCAAAAGTTTAAACCCGTTCAAATTTGTGCATGTGCAATTTCATTTCATGAAAATAATAAGTAAAAATGAAGATTAATTCTGCCTTAATGCTGTCAATAGGGAGTTTGTTTCAATAAGCTCTTTAATATTTGATCCCATCCTACCTTTTCTTTCTTTCTTTCTTTCTTTTTTTTTTTTTTTTTTTTTGAGACAGAGCCTCAAGCAGTCACCCTGGATAGAGTGCTGTAGCACCACAGCTCACAGCAACCTCCAATTCCTGGGCTCAAGCGAGTCTCTTGCCTCTGCCTCCCAAGTAGCTGGGACTACAGGCGCCCGCCACAATACCGGGCCATTTTTTGGTTGCAG
>CAUYON010203517.1:0-21736 GCA_963573935.1 Arctocebus calabarensis | reverse complement strand
TCCTCTCCTCTTCTCTCTCCCCCCCTTCTTTCTCTCCTCTCTTCCCCTGTTTCTCTCTCTCTCTCCCCTCCTCCTTAATGCTGCTCTGCAGCTTCCCCCGCCAATAAAGACCTTCCGTACAAGCCTTGGTGTTCTGTAAGTTTTGTGCCAATCGAGTGCCCCCCCCTTTCAGAAATGATCACCTTTTTTTTTTCTGAGACAGAGTCTCTCAGTGTTGCCCCAAGGCTAGAGTGCTATGGTGTCATAGCTCACAGCAACCTCAAACTCTTAGGCTCATGGGATCCCTTATGCCTCAATCTCCCGAGTCGCTGGGACTACAAGTGCCTGCCACAGGTGGGTGGATCGCTTGAGCTCAGGAGTTCAAGACCAGCCTGAACAAGTGTGAGACCCTGTTTCTACAAATAGAAAAACTAGCTGGGCTGGGTTTGTGGCAGGTGCCTGTAGTCCCAGCTACTGGGGAGGGACTGGGACTCACTTGAGCCCAGGAGTTTGAGGTTGCTGTGAGTTATGATGATACCACAGCACTCTACCTAAGTCAACAGACTGAGACTCTGCAAAAAAATATTTTTATACAGTGATACAGTAGGTTTGTGGGTTTTTTTTTTTAAGAGACAGAGTCTCACTTTGTCACACTCCACTTAGTGCTGTGGCATCACAGCTCACAGCAACCTCCAGCTCTTGGGCTTAGGCGATTCTCTTGCCTCAGCCTCCCCGAGTAGCTGGGACTACAGGTGCCCGCCATAGTGCCCGGCTATTTTTTGTTGCAGTTTGGCTGCCCACCCTCGGTATATGGGGCCAGCGCCCCACCCACTGAGCCACAGGTGCCGCCCCAATAGGTTTGTGTTTTAAGCTAAGCATTAACTGAAAGAGTCAAAAAGTTAAGAAAAATTTAGAAAGTTTATAAAATAGAAAAGTTACAGTGAGCTAAGGTGAGCTAATGATTGAAGAAAGAAAAAAAATTAAATAAATTTAGCACAGCCTAAGTGTGGTGTGCAGTAGTGTCCTAGGGCTAGGCCTTCACATTGACTCTCTACTCACTCACTGACTCAGAGCAACTTCCAGTCCTGTAAGCTGTATTCATGGTAAATTCTTTATACAGATGTATCTTTTTTATCTTTTATGCTAAAAATAATAATTATTATTATTTTTTTGAGACAGAGACTCACTGTGTCACCCTCAGTAGAGTACTGTGACATTACAGCTCACAGCAACCTCAAACTCTTGGGCTTAAGCCATTCTCTTGCCTCAGCCTCCTGAGTAGCTAGGACTATAGGTGCCTGCCGCAATGCCCAGCTATTTTTCGTTGCAGTTTGGCCGAGATCAGGTTTGAACCTGCCACCTTCAGTATATGGGGCCGACGCTCTACCCACTGAGCCATAGGCGCTGCCCCAATGCGTCTCTTTCTTAAAGCAACACTTGAATGTGCGTAAACAGGCGTGCATTCATAGGTAATCACAACTTTATGTCTAAAAAACACATACACAGCCATACATAGTTGGTGGCAAAAAAAGTATATACATTTTTAAGAAAGGAAAAAAACAATATTAAAATTGTAATACTTAAATACATGGATATACTGATAACAAAAGATAAATACAAGTCACATCGAGTACTTTTTGTGACTGCAGAAGTCAAACCTGACTTGAGTATTACAATTTTAATACAGTTTTTTCTTTCTTAAAATTTATATACTTTTTTGGCACCCTCTGCATCTTTTTTAAGAAACTTGATGATTGAGGGTGGGGGAAGGGGAGAGCAGAGAGAGAAAGAATGAGGGAGGGGTGGGGAAAGGAAGAGCAGAGAGAGGGAAGGAGTGACGGGGATGGGGTCTTGGTGTGTGCAGCACCTTTTGGGGGCAAAACAGGATCGTAAGAGGGACTTTACCCAACAAATGCAATCAATATAACATGGTTTCTTGCCCTCAATCAATCCTCAACAATAAAAAAAGAAAGAAAAGAAATTGGATGATCTAAGGTCATATTATTAAGGCTAGTTTAGTCTACTTATTTTGTGCTAATCGAGTGTTAATGTGTTGTAATTATTTTAATTTAGTAAAGGAAATTCAAATCAGGTGATGGAGAAAACATAACTCAGCTTAATTGTCAAGATTCTGGGGCAGTCCAGAAAAGCAGTATGAGCAGCCAGAAGAATCTTTTAGGTACCTGGCTCAGGACTTTCATTATTCTTTTCCAGTGTGGAAATGCAGAGAGCGTCCATTCCAAAGGGTGCAAGGATCTTGTCTTCAGCGTCCATTCCAAAGGGTGAAAGGATCTTGTCCTTTCTCCATAGCTAGCCAGGAGGTTCTCTCGCCCCTCTCCCTTCCTCCCATTTCCTTTCTGGTTGAGTCGCTGAGTCTCATCTGAGTAAGTGTTGGGAAAAGGAGATACTGCAGGGTTAGAAAAGGGAGAAGAGGAGACAGAAAAAAGGAAAAAAAAATTCTGTTGCTGTGGTTCTGTGCCATTCCTGCCATAAACAGAAGAGGTAGCACCAGGCAAGTTGTGCTTTCCGGAGCAGATTGCTGTAGCCAGTGTTTCTGTGCATGTTACCTCATCTTAGCCCATGAGCAGCACACGGGGACACTGAGGCTTGAGATATTAAAGGCATCAGAGTGTACATTCAAACCCACCTCTGTGTTAGAGTCATGCTTCCTACCAAACTCAACTCTTCTGGCAGATCCGCGCCTGCCCTTCCTTCATCCTTTTCTGCTTCTTTCTTCCTGAACACCTACTATGTGCTACGTACTGTTCTGGCTTCTGGGAGTAGAGCTGTGCCCAAGGCAGACATGTTTCCTGGGTGGCATGAGAATTATCTGTTGAAGTATCTGCCTCTCATCAGACTGTAAGATCTTTGAGGGAGGAGGTTATCTTCATCTCCCTAGCACAAAGCCTGCCTTTTAAAGTTGGCCACTTGCCTGTTTAAGGCTAATTGAATGAATGAATGCTTGTGTGTGTTTTATGACACACAACTAAATTGTGAACCGCTTTTGTGTCCCAATCACTCCTAGAGAACCTAGCGCATAGTAGGTCATGTTTTATCCTTTAGCAAGTCATCTAGAGAAGTGAATGAGGCAGTCCCTCTAGCGCTTCATCACTGGGTATGGGTTGTGAACAAAATCCCTTTTAGAATGTTAATCTGACTGTGGTAATTGCTTACTTTGGCAAGTATTTACCTCTCAGGTTCCTCTCTGAATCAGCACTGTAATGTCCTGAAATACCAAATGCATCCTTTTCTCTTACTCTCTTGTCTTCTGTTTTTATTAAACACTGGAATATGAGGATATGTTTATAGCCTTTTAAGACCAAAGTCGTGCTTTCTAGCTTTTCCTTTTTGTCATTGCCTCACCTAGAACAACTATTGAAAAAAGATAGGTTTGCATGGTAGCAGTGTATCTTGAGATAAAATACATGTTCCTTTTTTTTTTTTTTTTTTAAGACAATCTCTGTTGTCTGGGTTAGGGTGCAAATAGCATCATCATAGCTCACTGTACCCTCAACTTCTGGGCTCTTATGATCTTCCTGCCTCAGCTCCTGAGTAGTTAGGATTACAGGCATACGTTGCAACACCCAGCTAATTTTTGTTTGTTTGTTTTGTTTTTGTAGAGATGGGGTCTTGCTATTGCCTAGGGTGGTTCATGAATTCCTGGCCTTCAGTGAGCCTCTTTCTTTGGACTTCCAAAGTGCTAGGATTACAGACATGAGCCACCATGCCTAGCAAATTCTATTTTTTTAAGGAAGAAAAATGTTTTGAGGATTTTAGATACGTTGTTGAATTCTGAAAGTTACTGTAAAGTAGGACAGAAGTGGTCACCTCTCTTCCTTTGAGGATACAATTTATCAGCCATTGTTCTTAAACTTAAAAATATGGGTTGACAGATATTTATTGTTATTCTAAGTTTCAGATGCAGGGATAATTCGTGGATCATTACAAAAGTTTTGAAGTACAGAAAAATCAAGAAATGTAAAATCTGTGCACATGGAAACAAATGAAGTTGTCCCAGCAACACCAATAAGCTGAGCTTGAAACTTGGATGAATGAATGAATCAGAAAAAATGCTGTTGGCTGTGTTTCTTGGAAGTGAAATAACAGCCCATAACACAGTCTTTCTCAAAACTTTCATGGTAACCTACGTAGGTACTCAAAACTAGAATGTAACTAAATTTAGGATTTTAATCAAGCTCGATGGTCCTATGGAGTGTGGTGGTCCCCAGCCAGAACCTTAGTTTTTAGAACTTTAAGTTTTTGATTCTTATCCATTGACAAAGAAATTTAGGTAATGCAAAAACTTTTCATAAAAGGCAAGGACTTTTTTCTTTAAAATAGCCAAATAAGACTGGACATGGTGGGTCACACCTGTAATTCTAGTACTCATGTTTAGATTGTTTGAGCTTAGAAGTTCGAGACCAGCCTGAGCAAGAGTGAGACCTCATCTCTAATAAAAATGAAAAACTGAGGTAAGAGGATCACTTAGCTTAGTGGGTAGGGCACCGTCCATGTACACCAAGGTTGGCAGGTTTGAACCTGGCCAGGCCTGCTAAACAACAATGACAACTGCAATAACAAAAAAATAGCTGGGCCTTGTGGCAGGCGCCTGTAGTCCCAGCTACTTGGGAGGCTAAAGCAAGAGAATCGCTTAAGCCCAAGAGCTTGAGGTTACTGTGAGCTGTGATGCCATGACACTTTACTTAGGGCGACAGCTTGAGACTCTGTCTCAAAAAGAAAATAAAAAAGAGGATCGTTTAAGCCCAAGAGTTTGAGGTTGCTGTGAGCTAGGATGCCAGAGCACTTTACCAAGGTCGACAGAGCGAAACTCTAAAAAAAATTTAGTCCAAATTTTTAATTTTTTTTTTGTCTTAAAAAAAACCCGAATGAATCTTGCTTCTTTTTAAAATGACTCATTGTGATTGTGAAATATATTTCCTTTTAAAATTTGTCCATAATTTTCTTTTCTTTTTTTTTGAGACAGAGTTTCACTTTGTTGCCCTCGGTAGAGTGCCATGGTATCACAGCTCATAGCAACCTCCAGCTCTTGGGCTAGAGCGATTTTCTTGCCTCAGCCTCTCGAGTTGCTGGGACTACAGATACCTGCCACAAGGCCTGGCTATTTTTTTTGCAATGGCCACTGCTGTTTTAGCTGGCTGGGCTAAAACCACCACCCTCGAACCCACCACCCTTGGTATATGGGACAGGTGCTATACCCACTGAACGACAGGCGCTGCCCTGTCCATAATTTTCTTGTAAGATCTACTTTTGAAAAGTGCTTTTAAAGATAGTTGGGCAGAATTTTAATCTGTCTTTTATTATTTTGTCAGAAATAGTCTACTTCTTTAGATGAAAAAGTAGTGTTAGAACATGCATATGTATAACATAGTCAATACTATTTTGTGAGGGTTTTAAAAAAATGTAACTGTTTGGCAATCCTGCCATAAGTAGACCAGAATTCTGCTTGTTCTAGAGGGCAGGTGGATGGAGTAGAAGGAGAATATTATATTTGACAGCTATCTAAAAAGGTCATGTTTCAGCTCTTTGTTTACAGAGGTCCAGGTTTGGGATAGAAAGGAATTGCTCAAAGTGATATTACTGTTGTATCTTATCTTACCTATTAGAAGTTAAGCTCCTCAGAGACAGATTGTATGTTTATAGACCTCTGTATTTAGCGTAAGTCCCTTAATAATGGTGGTTTGACTAAAGTCAATGAAAGACCATGCCAAAAAAAAGTAAGCATTATCTCCATGTAAAAATGTCCTGTGAGTCTCAGCTTCTCTATCTCAGATTCCCAAATATCCCTTACCCATGCTATTTCTTTGTGGATGAGTAAGACTCAGAATCTAAGGTTTGTGTGAGGACGTCGCTGGCTGATGGACGGTGCCCTGGTAACTCGCAGGCAGGTGTGTGTGTTACATTTACAGTCATCCTGTCATTTTAGCATTAACTATTTGGAGCTATTCCACATTGGAAACTATTCCTACATTTAAATCATGCTGATAGTCATTTGTGCTTTTCAGTGTGGCTCTGTACTCTGGCAGCTTATGGCATCATGGGGTTCAAGTTTGGAGGAGCCTAGCTTGTGTTTGCTGTTTAGCGTCATTCTTGCTGTTTGCTTACTAATTGGAAAAAAGAGAGAAAGAAACAAATTTTGCCCAGTAGCAAATCCAGAAATTTGTTTCTGTCCTGTGTGTGTGAAATATAAACCAAGAGTATACTTGAAGGTGTATATAGCAGAAGAGTTTTGGGGGTGATTAAGTAATTCATATGACAGAAACACATAAAAGAAGAAATACTATACATGTACCAGGTGCTTTAGAAGAATGGAAAATGGAATAAGCAAAGAGAAGCAATTACTGCCCCCGTACCTTCTGAGCTGACCCCTAAATATCCATAAAGATTTAGCAGCCTCGAAGAATGTCTTCTAATTTTAGCTCAATGAATAGGTGTCTGATAAATTGGTCAAACTGCAATTTAAACTTTTGTTCCTGCGAAGAGGAAAATGCAACCTTGAGAATCTGAAGAGGTGATGTGTCTTAAGTCCCTGCACTGAGCTGGCACCTGAGTCTCAGCCCCAGTGTATCAGAAAGTGGGCACGGAGCTTTAACTCTGTGTAGATTCTGGAAATCACATTGGTCACAAATAATTCCCTCTGAGGAGGCAGCAGGAACCTGTTTGGGACTTGTGTGCAGTTGGATTCTTTTCCTTTTAGTTTCTAGCTTAGAAAATATTAAAATTTTCTGTGGATATTTGTTTACCTTGCTAACCACTCCTTAAGACAGCCCCACAAGTGAACTCAGATAATCGGAGCGGTAATCCGGACCCTCCCTTTCTGGCATTAGTAAGTTGGTTCAGTATTGATTAAAGGTGGTGTGTACTGAGCCAAGTCCTGAGGACATACCTCAGTAAGGTAAAGGTGTTGCCTTCCTGGAGTTTGACATTGGGGGAATAGAGTTGTTGATAGGCATTTACAAAGGTTCTCTGACATAGGGCATGATGCTGAGGGAACATGCACAGGGCTACTCAGCCTGATTGGGGTATCCAGGAAGGCTCCCTGGAGGAAGTTGTCTCTGTTGAGATGGGAAGACTTACTTGGAAAGGTACATGTGATGATTGTGTTTATTTGTGAATCACCCATATGTATTGGATGACTAGTGCTCCAGCACTGAAAGTTATGTTTAGATTTCACTATAGGTATAATTTGACTTGATTTGATTGCTTTGCTTTGAGGTCCCATTCTATCCATGTCTATAGTTTAATTGTGGGAAACTACACATAACATAAAAGGTAACCATCTTTACTCTTTTGAAGTGTACAATTCAGTGATAATAATAAGTACATGCCCATTGTTTTGCTATCATCATCACCCATCTACCCACAGGGCTCTTTTTGTCTTCAAACCTGAAACTGTACCTGTTAAACAATGACTCCACATTCCCTCCATCCCCTAGCCTCTGGCAGTGCCCATTCCATTTTTTGTCTCTGTGAATTGAACTCCTGGTATTTCACAGAGTGGAATCCTAACTTATTTGTCTTTTTATGACGAGTTAGTTTCACTCAGCACAATCTTCTCCACGTTCACTCACGTTGTAGTGTGTGTAAGAACTGCATTCCTTTTCAAAGCTGAATAATAGTCGAGGTTCTATTTTATTCTTACTCTAAGTATGTGTGAAATAGTCACCCAGACATTAATTAGCTCTCTGCTCCCGAGAGCTGATTCGTGGATTTGTTCCTTCCTCTTAGTCACTGGGAGATACAAAGAACACCAGTGTCCTGCTCTGTGGTCCACCAGGGAGATACACCCAATCCCTTGTTAAACACTATCCATGGAAGAGTAAAGACTACAGTGTATAAAGTTCTGCTGGACTTGAGGGATGACACAAACAAATCCCGCATGGAAGAGCTGGGGGAGGCTTTACCCCAGTGGTTCTCAACCTTCCTAATGCGCAAGGTATTTTCATTGGTAAAAAGGGGTTGCGACCCACAGGTTGAGAACCGCTGCATTACCGGGAGGCCTCCGAAGGATGTGTGGGAGCTTTTTTGGTGGCTGAGGGGAGGAGAGGCACTTCAAGAGGAAAAGCATAGCGTCTGGGAGTCCGGTTTGTTTTTATATATATAGGCAGTCTTACTTGGTGGTTTTCAATTAAAATGTAGAGTCAGACTGAGCTCAAATTCTGGCTATGCTACTTCTCTAAGTGATGTGGGGCAATTAATTTTCTTTCTTTGCCTTGGTTTCCTCATCTCATAGTGGTGTTAGAACAGGGCCAGGTACAGAATATACACTCTGTGTTAGCTACCGTTGTCACTGCTACAGCGAAGTTTGGGTGACTAAAATGTGTCTGTGAGAGAGGGAGAGTTGTGACTAGACATAAAGTAGGATATTGGCTGGTTGGATCCTGGTAATAAGGAGTTTTCAAGTCTTATATCTCTGACTTTTAAGCTTTCTTTGTAATCCTTTTTTTTTGCAGTTTTTGGCCTGGGCTGGGTTTGAACCTGCCACCTCTGGCATATGGGCCCAGCGTCCTATTCCTTTGAGCCACAGGCGCCACCAGGCCTTCCTGTATTCAGGTGCTCAAATATCTGAGTTTGTATCTGACCTTTTCTTAAATTTCTTTTAAAATGTTGGGATCATTTTGGGGGCGGGATACAAGTATAAGAGGGTCCTTATCTAACAAAAGCAATTAATGTAACCTGCTTCTGTGTACCCTCTGTGAATCCCCAACAACAACAAAAAAAAGAAAGTAAAAAAAAAAGTTGGAATCATTTCTTAAAACTCGAAGAAAATAACAGGACATAAAAAAAACCATAAGACAAACCATAAGACAGAAATCTGTAATGTCACTATCTAACAGTAACTATTTCTTTTTTTCACTTTGTGTAGCTACATGCACAAAACTAAGTTATCACTATATATTATTTTGTGTTTTGCTTCTTTTGCAGTTTTTGGCCAGGGCTGGGTTTGAACCTGCCACCTTCGGCATGTGGAGCCAGCACCCTACTCCTTTGAGCCACAGGCACCACCCTGTTTTGCTTCTTCAAATTCCTTTGGGAAGGTTTCCCTCATGTTTCAGATGAATACCTAGGATTCCTTTGCATTCATATACTATGTTTTTCCTTCTTCTGCTTTTCATAGTATTATAGGTGGTTTTATAAGGTATATTTTTGTGCTTATAATTTTTTTCTTTTTTGGAATTTTGTCTTTGATAAATTTCTAGGTTTAGGATTATTAGGTCAAAGGATGTAAGCCTTCTCAGGCTCTCAGTATGTGTTGCTAATGGGGTCTTCACATTCATGCCACTACTAGGGTATTCATTAGAAATGTGATTCATTAGGCCAGGCTCAGGCCTGTGATCCTAGCACTTTGGGAGGCCGAGGTGGGAGGATTGCCTGAGGCCAAGAGTTTGAGACTAGCCTGAGCAATCTAGTGAGGCCTTGTTTCTATAAAAAATATGGAAAAAAAATTAGCTGAGCATAGTTGGTGGCACATACTTGTAGTCCCAACTACTTGAGAGGCTGAAGCAGGAGAATTGCTTGAGCCTAGGAGTTTTAGGTTACTGTGAGCTATGATGATGCCATTGCACTCAGAGCAAGTCCATGCCTCCTCTTCCTCTGCCCCCAAAAGACTGATTATTATTAGTTTGCTGATTAGGACTTTTAAAACAACTTGAGTTTGCTTGAATTTGCCATTTTTCTCTCTCCTGATGAAGATGCATATTTCCCTATATGCTTATTTTCTTGTGTAAATTGTTTATTCATCTCCTCTTCTGGTTGTGTTCTTGATACTTTTCAATTTAGATTTGGATTGTTTACTTACCATAAATGTTAGTTTTGTGTTGGAGAAAAATCCAGGTGCAGAAAATTAAAAAGAAGAGCAGGACATCTCTTCCTGCTTTGCAGTAGTTAGGCTCTCATCCTTGCTGTTTGGGAGAAGCAGAAAGAAGCACCAGCTTTTTTTGCCATGTCCCAGCGCTGCTGTGTTCACAGCAGCCGTAGTCTGGACTCGACAGCAGCCTTTGCTTTTGAGCTGCCTTTTATCACGAGCAGACAAATAGCATGGCTGTCCATTATCTCAGCTCTGACGGTGTCTCACTTCACTCATGGGGTCTGGCCTGCTCCTCCTGTCCCACAAGTACCTAGTGCAGAGCCACCACACAGTGGGCAATTGGTTTTCACCCACTGTAGCTCAGAGGTTGGGAGGGACCTTCCCTGACATCCTTCTCCAGCCCCTTCTAGCTACAGCATCTCTGTTTTAAGAGGCCTGGTAGCTATTCCTTGATTTACTTCCAGTGATGGGAGGTTTACTGTATCACAAATACAGTTAGATCTTGGGCTGAAGATGAGATGAGCCTAGATTTGAATTTCAATTTGACCATTGATGAAGTGGTATATGATTTTGGGCTAATAATGTTTCTAAACTTCATTTTCTTTGTCTGAATAACAGATAGTAATATTAACATCTCTACCTTATAAAATTGTGATGAGGATTACATGAAATAATGAAAGTAAAGTCCTGGAATCTAAAAATGTCTAAAAAGTAGAGTAGAATGGTGGTTGCCAGAGGGCAGGGGGAATGGGGCGAGGAGACACTTTGGTCAAAGAGCACAAAGCTTTAGTTTGGAGGAGTAAGTTCTGGGGATGTTTTGCACAGTATGGTGACCGTAGTTAATAAGAATGTCTTGAATATTTCAAAATAGCTAGAAGAGAGGAATTTAAATGTTCTCATCACAGGTAAATGATAAACATTTGAGGAAATGGATATGTTTATTAGCCCGATTAGATTATTGCACAATGTAAACGTGTTTCTAAACATTGCATTGTACCCCCTAAATATAATTATTTGTCAGTCAGAACCAAAACAAAAAAAGTCCTGATGCCTGTGTCTCACTTACAATGAAATAAATGTTAGCCGTGAATATTAATTTTATTTACCACTACATGGTTATTTCCTTAAACTTTTGCCATCATACTTGATTTCATGAACCCCAAACATTTTTTGTGTCTCTAAGAATCATGTTTATTTGGCAAAGAAGCTGCATCTGAGCCTCCAGCTCCCACAGTGGCCTGGTGTTTGGAGTGTATTGGTCCGTAATGGAGACGTGGGTGGGTATTGTCTTTGAGTTTGTTCCAGCTTGGGCCATGATCCAGCTGCTGGGCAGGGCAGTGCAGTAATGCATCCAGGCTAGCACCTTCTCGATTTTCAAAGTCTGATTATACAGACCCCTTCTTTGTCCCTCCTCCCTTTCTTGGCTGGTGTTCTTGCCCTGGCACCACCAGAGAAGATGGAGAAAAAATTTAGAAGAAATCAAACTCTGTTCCGTGCACTAGTTATCTGTGCCCTTCCCCAGAAAATAGTTTAGTTTAGCAGAGAGCTATAGGTAGAGTTCCTGTTTCTAAATGCATGGCAGGTTTGCCCAGCGCACTGACAGTTCTCAAAAAAAATCTTGCTTTTATTGGTTTTACAGATAAGCCCATACGAGGGTGATGAGGCTGTACCCAACTCTTCTTTTTATGCCCAGATTTTAGTATTTCAATACTTTAGCTTTAGCTCACTGAGAATCTGATGATCTGAGAGTTCCAGGGTCCCCTGTGATTTAAGCATATAGCTGTTATCCTTGGGGAACCAGTATAATTGGTATCAGTTCTAGGTCCATGAATCTACGGAGTTCATCTTTGTCTGACCTGACTCCCTGTGCTTTGTAGAGAATAACTTCACAGGAAAAAACCTCCCGCTAAGCTTGGTTAAGTGCTTCCTAATCATTGTCAACTTTGGTTTCAAAAATAAGCTATTAGGAAATTTAGTGAATTTCAGAAACAGCGTTGAAGTGATGGTAGTTAATATTTTAAACAGTGGTCTCTGAGGAGTTGGTCCACACCTTACAACACAGATCTTGAGTTAAAATTTGTGATCAGGCGTGATATTTAAAATATTTAACAACTAGTGCAGAAGAGCATTGACACATGGAAGCCACTGCTGGCCTCCAGGTGTGGGTGTGGGCACTGGCTCTTCACCTGCTTTCATGGAAATATTTCACTATTTTAAACACTGTATGACTGTACCAGCTGGGCACGTGAGCAGGGGTTGGCATGGGGAAGAGATCTGCATAGTCTTCACCTTTAACTTGTTACTGGGGCCGATTATCTCTCGAAAGTGTCTATTTGGAAAGCACAGAGAAATACTCATTTATTCAGAAAATATGGTACATACAGTGTGAGAGGTACACAGTCCCTTTTTTGGGGTCCCCAGGCTGTACTGGTGGGCTTCAGATTGTTCCTGTCCTCTGACTCTAGGCGAAGAATCCCATAGGAAACGATTTCAAGGATATTTGCTGTAACAATGAAGAGTTTGGTAATATCTAAATTCCCAACCAGAGGGAAATGATAATATATCCATTACCTAGAATATTATACAGCTCTTAAAAATCATGGGTACAACGAATTTTTCTGGACTGAATATGAAATGTTAGATAGTCAATAAAAAACTAAAACTATGGAGAATAAAAATAAAAGGTTATTACTGTAAGAAAAACCTCAAAAATGCAAGGTTAACACTGATCATTGTTTGATGGTGGCATATGGTAGAGTTTATTTTCTCCTGTATATGTTTCTGTATGTTCTACCTTTTTTGTCATTTAGGGCTGTTAACTTTTTTTTTTGCAGTTTTTGGCCTGGGCTAGGTTTGAACTCGCCACTTCCAGTACATGGGGCCTGTGCCCTACTCCTTTGAGCCATAGGAACCACCCTAGGGGCTGTTAACTTTATTAGAGGTATTCCAGAAATATATTTTCAAAATCTAATTAAAAGTTTAAAAAATTATTGTACAATTAGTGGGTGAATATGTTGAATTTAAACTTGGAGAAACACATTTGGAGGTTGTGTTTATTGCCTGCAAAGGAAGCTGCTGACTTGGTCAGATAAAAATAAGAGCCTAGGTCAGCCTCCTCGCAACAGGGCACCCGGCCCACCCCCCCCCACCCCCCACCTCACCCCCCCACACCCCCCTCCCCCCGGCTTCCAGACTGTGAGGGTTCTGAGAGGCCCTAATGGGCTTGTTGAAAGGCTCTACTTGGCTTCTTATTAATGTTCCTCCCTGAGCAGTGCTCTGCTCTGCTGGCTAACCTTGTCAGAAGGTTACCCGCAGCTCTCCAGGGCTCGGCTAATTTTAAACCTGGTCGGCCAGTGGCGTGGCATTGCGCTGCAGAGACACGGACAGCTCCGTGGGAGACACAGCTGGTGAACGATGAGTTGAGTCCACGTTTTTTTCTCATCCTCGTGTAAGTGACAAGGCACACTGAACAAGCAAAGGGAGCTGAGATGATAATGAGAGCTTTTATGGTAAAACCCAGGATTATTAAAGATCTTTTAGCAATGTCAATGCCAGTTGATAATTGCATGGTGTGGTGTGCCCTGCATGAACTGTGTTTATTCCGACCATGCTAGGAGTAGCAAGGTGAATGAGAGCCTCTCTTTTGGGAACTGTATTCTGGCTGTTATTAAACACAGTGAAACTGCAGTGAATTTCATCGTTGACATGGCATTTAAAGAAATTTATAGGACTCAAACTCTGTTGATGATAGGTTCCTCTGTGAAGTTTTTGATTGATTTGATTGGGAGAGGGCTATGTCTGAAAAGCTTAAAAGAAAAAAAAATCACAGAATCTCTGCCTGTCTGCATGTCTGGCTAACACTAAAATTGTCATTTTAAAGCTTTTTTTTTTTTTTTTCCGCCTGGAGCATTTGCAATAGAGTCTTATTGAGAATACTTCTGTCTGTGTCTTAGGTATCATATTTATAACTGTGATTTTTTTCTGAGACAGAGCCTCAAGCTGTCACCCTGGATAGAGTGCTGTGGCATGACAGCTCACAGCAACCTCCAATTCCTGGGCTCAAGTGAGTCTCTTGCCTCCACCTCCCAAATAACTGGGACTACAGGCGCCCGCCACAACGCCTGGCCATTTTTTGGTTGCAGGCGTCATTGTTGTTTGGTGGGCCTGGGCTGGATTCAAATCCGCCAGCTCAGGTGTACGTGGCTGGCGCCTTAGCCCCTTGAGCCACAGGCGCCGAGCCTATAACTGTGATATTTTAAAATGAAACATAAATCAATAACTACAAAATAGTATGACATTGGGGAACATTTCCCTCATCAAAATTAACTATTTAAATAAAAACTTTGAGAATCCATTTTTTTTCTGTTTAGAATTTTTTTTTTGTCTGCCTGCCTTTCAGCACCTTCAGGTTGGGAATCTGATGTGCCTGTTAGAGTTGGCACTGTCTTCTGCCCAGGTATTCCTGGTTCCTTTTGCATAGAAGGAATTACAATAGGGAAGCCTAATCCACCCAGTGGATGGTCTGATCTTGGGGCTTACCTGTCTGGCTTGAAGAAGAGCATCTTTTCTTGTAGCTCTGTCTACACCTACCCGCTTATAAAACAGTTGCTAGGAGCAAATTAAAGAGGCATTGTATGTGGAGTAAAACCAAGATGAAAGAACAGTGGATGGAGAATCAATAACCTGCTAACTCCCTACAGTGATTGAAGTTAACTTTATTTGAAATATCCAGGCTGGGCCAAACCACATCAAGCTGGCAGCACTCCTGCACCAGGGTAGCATAGGAGTGAATTTTGATTTCATTTTAGGGGGAGGGGAAAAAAAGAATAACGAATAAATGCTTTTTATTAGCCCCTTTTTCCCCTGTCTGTCCCTCCTACAGTAGACCTAATTAGCTCTGACATGTTTGCATTTAGTTTTGAGAAAATTAAAGCTGAGTAATACCAGGAATTTGTTGAGTGGGAATACTTGTTACAACCTTCATTGACCCAAATCTGGCTTTTATACATAGTATTAAATAAGGAAACTAAAGAAAACTCCATGCTCATCTTTCCCTAGAATAATATTTTTAAAAGCACTTTTGGAGTAGTTAAGTATGATAAAAATGTTAAGTTATTGTGATTGGATACTAAGTAAATGAGTGGATTGCCGGGGCTGTAATGGTGATGCTGAGAGTGTGGTTATGAATTTAATTTGTATTTCTTGAAACTTACATTCTCTTTGACCCATTCAAATGTCTGCTTTTTGTTTGTTTGTTTGTTTCCTTCTCCTGGGCTTTGCTTTCTCACCTTTGGGACACTTCCTTTCCCTCCTTCACTTGGCCTAGCTGTTAAAAGCAGGCAGGCAGCAGGCCGACTGTTATTTTTATGGTAACCTGATACTTTGAGCTTGGGGGTGGGAGTGATGTGGCTGAGAGCTGCAGAGGCCGCTCAAGGCTGCTGATTCCCAGGATGAACTGATGCTGTGGAAGCTGGGCTGTGGGCAGTGTGCAGCAGAGTCGGATGGCATGAACGCTCAGGAGTCACAGATTGTGGCTCAGCAGGTGGTAGGCCTGGTGCTCAAGGAGAGTAAAGTTGATTGTTGAGGCTGGAGTACAGCTAGTTTGGGTGTTTGCAAACCAGAAGGAGGTTGAAGCCAGTGAGTTTCGCATCCTGCTCTGTGGGTATAGCCTAAGGGATAATTAAGGCTACCTTTGTTATTCCTCAGACAGAAGAATGAATTTCTCAAAAGAGTCATCAAAATTGCATTAATTTTTTATGTTAATACAAATAGAATGGTTATTTGTTGACCCGTGCAAGGAGGCTGGAGTGGGATGCAGAATTGTTTGGGACGTACCCCTGCTTTCTGAAGATTTGCAGTATAGCAGGGAAGAAGGCAGGTATAAAGTACTAATTATTGCTTACGGTTATATAAGTAATATATAATATATTACTTATGGTCTCAACAATTATTTGAGAACCTCTAGTACGTCAGGTATAGTTAAGTGTGCACACACTCTAATCTGTAAGCATTCAGATAAGATAATGTATATAATGACTATTAATGATTGAGATGCCCTATTAATACCTTAGATGGATCATCTCATTAAATCTTTATAGTAAGTAGGTAGTAATATTTCCTCCAGTTTTTCATAAAAAGAAGCTAGGCACAGCTAGTAAGTGGAGAACTCAAAAATTCTTTGGGATTCCAAAATCTAGTGTATTTTTTATGTGTGTCTAACTACTGTGCCATATGGATTCTCCAGATACACAAGGTGATCTCTTGTTACTGTTAGGATTTCCTCCCAAGGGCGATACTTAGCAAACATCCTGTGAGTTCTCGAAACCTGGCAGGTATTGGGAGATGTTAAATGTAAAACTGCTCAGGAGCTTCCTGTTGAGCGAGGAGATGGTATCGTAGGAGGAAGAAGGGTGCAGTGTGCTAAGTATGGTGTTGGAGGTGTACTGGGACACAGAAGTGACTTCTCTGAGAAGTGTTCTAAGATTTCCCAGAGAGTGGGTTGGTGACTTTGGGCTTCAAAGGAGAGCTGCTGGTGAGAGGAGAAGCTTCTGAGCAGGTGCCTGCAGGCCGGGTGGAGCTGGCAGCCCGCTGTGTCCGGGCACCCTGGGCTGGTGTGTAGGGGTCCCCGACAGGCAGGCAGGCAAGCAGGCTGAGAACAAGTAAGAAGGGCCATGGGTGCCATCATGTCCTGAAGGGCTGGGGATCTGCCGAAAAATTTTGAGTGAGTGGATGGTAAAAGACCTGTTTTCATTTTAGGAAAACCTTTTTTAGCTGCAGGATGAGTAGGAGAGGCTTGCTAAAAATGTATCTCCTGGGGATTCTCATTCAGTACTCCTGGTACCGGAGCTTCCAATCTGTGTTTCAGATGCCACCTGTGTCATCCTGATGTGTAGCAAGGCTGAGCACCTGCAGAACCCGGGTGTTGGCAGTGGTGATGGAGGGGGAGGCTGGGGCCAGCACATCCCAGAGCATCGGAGCAGGGTTGGGGGGGTCCTGAGGTAGGAGCCAAGTTAGTGGGGTGGGGAGGAGCAGAGGGAGGAATTTAGCCGAGGTGCAAAACATGAAGTTGAGTGAACACTCTCGGTGATGGGGTAGGATCTGGATGGAGGGAGCCCTGTGAGAGTGGCCTTTCCTGCAGGTACTCTCAGGCCAGGTTGTCAGAAAGTCAGAATGTCTGAGAGGAGGCTGGGGGATTGAGTGCTCTCTCCTAGGACCTGGGACACCCTCTTTTGGATTTTCATGGGTATTTTGATGCATAGATCTTTAGTTTGAAGGTTGTCAGGTCCCGGATGCCAGGACTATGTGTTTGTGAGGGTTTGGGTTTCCTCGTTTTGCTTGCCGTCCTCTGGGACTCTCAGGTTGCATCCTGCGTGTAGAATGGGCAGTTGGACCTGGAGGGGAAGCAGCACCCAGGAACGTCCTCCAGAGGAAGGACTTCAGTGGCCGTTCCTAGGTATAGTCAGAAATGGATTCCATGTCATTAAATGTCAGGTGTTGAGGGCGTGTCTTCCTTTTTCCTTTACAAGGATTAACAGAATCAGGCAGAAGTGATCCTGAAAAGAAGTATATACCACTGCCACCACCACCCCGTTTTTTCCCATAAGAGCGTCTCCTGCCTGTGCTGGGGAGCTGTAGAAGCACTGAGTGAACCGAGCCTGTAGGGCGTGTCTGCGGTGAGGAGGGCGGAGTCTGATGGATGGAGATGGCTCTTCTCAGAACACCCTGGACCGGGGAGGAGAAGGCAGAAGGAGGCCTAATGTCAGAGCGGGTGTGTCGCAGCCTTGCTGTCCATGCCTCTCTTCAGCTGGAGATCGTGCCCCACTGCCTTCCCTTTCTGGTGCTTGCAGATTGCTTAGAGCTGGTGCTGTGCCTACAGGAGGTACTGAGATGATATTTGTTGAATCGGATGGGTGGCTTATCCTCTGAAGGGGGAGCAGCAGTCACCCACCCTGCTTCTGCCAACATTCTTTCTCCTGCTGAACTACAACTGGGTGTAAACCCCAGGACTCGGTTCACATTTGGAAGACAGGGTTGGGGTGAGCGCAGGGCTTTAACGGGCCCTGATTTTGCATCCGTATCAGTATGAGACCTGATTTGCTGCTGCCCCGTCACTGCGTCATCATGGTCTATAGCAGATGGTATTTCTCACTCGAAAAAAGGTGGAGACGTTGTTGTGTCAGCGGTCGCTGGGAGCCAGTGGGTATTTGCAAACCAGCAGCCTTATGTATTTTTGGTTAGTTGGCACGTTAGCTGGCATTTGCCCTCTGCAGGTGTGTGTCTCTGTCTTCTCTAAGTGTGGCCGTCTGGTTCCCATGTTGGGCTAGAATGTGACCACGCCAGGGAAGTATGTTAAGTGTTTGAAGACAAAGTCTAGTGAGCGTTTATTGATTGGAAGGGCTGAGTGACTGAATGGAGATAATCCTGTGGCTCTGGGCTGTTTAAACAGGCACACCTGTATAAACTGTCACTGTCTTTTGGTGTATTCAAATGGCCTTTATAGACTTGGAATGCTTACGGCATGCACCACATTGTAATGCTTTACTTTATCTAGAGAACCGCTCTGGCCTCAGACCACGCTAAAAACACTTATGGTTTAAAAATTCTGATCCCAAGTTTATAAATTTATCTATACTTCATCCTTTCTCTCCCCCAAGTAGACGGACACCTATGTACCTCTAGGAGCTCCTCACACGCTCTTGGTGTTTCTGGTATTTTTTTTCTTTCTTTTTATGAAATAGTCCAGTCTTTTGCATGGCGTTGTGATCAGCTCAGCTTATCTTTTCAGCCCCCTGCACTAGCCTTTCTGCTTTCTTCTTTGGCCTCTTGTTCACCACGTCCTCTGAGTGGGCCTTCCCGTGTTCTTCTCATCCTTGGCCTACTAAGCCCTAGTCGGCCTTCAAGGCTAGCCTACGTGCCACCTCCTGAGAGAGAGCATCAACTCCTCCAAGCAACACTTTGTTAATTCCTCCACTGCACCATGTGACTCATTTGTTCATTCATGTGTCCACCCTTAGACTCATTATTTTAGGCAACCATTCAGTTATTTTGGGGAGCGTTTACCATGTGTCAGGCGTTTGGAAGCCAGGGATAGACAAGTGACTAAAGATTTAGACCTAACCCACATCCAATCTTTACAGACCCACAAGGGTGACAGACACAGATATCCCCCTGTGGCGAGTAAGGTGATTTCATTTGTACTGGCCGGCAAAGGTGCTACCGGTGGGGCACACAGGAAGGGGAGAGGTCAGGCCCGGCTTCCCAGTGGAGGGGCTTGAAGTCTTGAGGGTGTGCGCACTGGTTCGCCTCCCTGGTGGCGAGGGCAGGGAGAAGAGCACATTTCTTTATCTCTATTTCTGGTCCCTGGGACAGGAGTGCAGAGATGTAGGGGCTGGGAGTGTTCAATGAATGCTTTACCACATTACATTGAAACAGATAACTAGGAAACAGAAATCATTTCCCTTTCATGTCTATACTCCATCTTGTTTCAGAATGATTTTAAGGCAGCTTGCAGGACAGTAAGAGGACATAAATTAAAGGTGGGGAAAGAGGGGCGGCGCCTGTGGCTCATTGAGTAGGGCGCCAGCCCCACATACTGAAGGTGGCGGGTTCAAACCCGGCCTTGGCCAAACTGCAAAACAGAAAAATAGCTGGGCGTTGTGGTGGGCGCCTGTAGTCCCAGCTACTTGGGAGGCTGAGGCAAGAGAATCTCTTAAGCCCAAAAGTTAGAGGTTGCTGTGAGCTGTCTACAGACATAATGAGACTTTATCTCACACACACACAAAAAAAAAGTGGGGAAAGAAAGGAAGAGGAAAGAGTGGAATCCAGATGAGGACCTCAAGTGGACTTTGAATGAAATCACTTGCAGACCAAAAACAACCTCTGTGCGCTCTCTGAGTGGCTCTTTGGCAGCCAGTGGCAAAGTGAAGGCCGATTGGTTGATATAAAATAAGAGACAGAGATAAAAATAAAAGACACTTGATGTTCTGCTGTGATAGAACTTTCCTTTGGGATCTTTGTAAAGAGCTTTGTGTGTGATGTGGTGAGTAAATCCAGTGACTAATAGGTTGTTTCTTCTAATAGCCCCCACTATGTTGATGGTAGTATGTAAAAGCATAATTCATTAAAAACTGATTTACATAGAACTCCTGGAGTAAACTTCCTCTAAGATAACTATGGAATCAGAAAGGTACTGAAACAGGTCGAATGTTATTTCAATTCACGTGTTGTAATTTTTATTGAAGTACAATGTACATACGGAAAAGTGTGTGCACATGTCAGTGTTGAGTCGTCGGGAACATGCCGGTGTCCAGAGACATCTGTATCACTGTGACCAGAACTCAGGATCCTCCCCAGGCTGTCTCCGGTCAAGGTGACCAATTTCCTGACCTCAGATGACATAGATTAATTTTGTTTGTGCTTGAAGTGGGGATGAATGGAAGCGTGCAGTATATATTCCTTTGAAGCTGGCTTATTTCACTCATCATTACCTTTGTGGAACTTACCTGTCTTGTTACTTGCCGTTGTGATTAATTTATTCCTGTTGTATGATAGCAGTGTCCTATAGAACTTTCTGTGGAGATGAAATACTTTCTGTCTGTGCTGTAGGTGTAGTAGCCATTAGCCAGGTGTGGCTGTTGAACTCATGAAATGTGGCTAGTGTGACTGAGCAACTGAATTTTTACTTTGTTTAATCTTATTAATTTACATTTAAATTTGTGATGAGCACCTACTGTGCTGGGCAGTACAGTTGCATAATATTCTGTTTTATGAATATTATATATAGTTTATATATCCTATTTTTTAAAATTTAGCTGTTTCTGGCTATTAAAAATAATTCAAATGTGAATATTCGTGTATCTGTCTTTTGGTGAATATAAGCATGCATTTCTTTGGGATGTGTACCTAAAATTTGGAACTGCTAAATCTGAAGGTATGTGTATAATCAGTTTTAGTAAGTACTGCCAGAGAGTTTTCCAGAATGACTACACCTATTTATGCACTTGGGAGCTGTCTGAGAGCTCTAGTTGCTCCATATCTTTGACAATACTTGGTATTATTAGGATTTTTTAATTTTAGCTCTTCTGGTGGCTGGATGGTGGTATCCTGTTTTAATTTGCATTTCTTTGGTAACTAGGCATGCTGAGCACCTTTTCACTTGTTTTGGGGTAATTTGGTTGTGTTTTATAAAATACATTGGCTTTATCCCTTTTTTCTTTTGAGTTGTCTGCTTTCTTATTGTTGTGTAGGAATACTTTAGATATAAAGGCTAGGGAGTCTCTTTTGAGTAAGTATTGCAAATATCTTCATCACTTCATGGCCTGCTTTTTATTTTTTTAATAGTTCTTTCAGTGAAAGGAAGTTTTTAATTGTAATATAGTTCAGTTTATCATTTTTTTGCCACTCTTATTAGTGCCTTTTATGTCCTTTTAAAGTAATCTTTGCTTACCTTAAGGTCATGTAGATAATCTGGATTTCCCTCTAAATTCTTTATTGCTTTGCTTTTTATATTTAGATCCAAAATCCATTTCAGATGAATTATAGTGTATGGTATGAGGTAGGGGTCGAATTTATGTTTTTTGTAAGGATAGCAATCAACCTTGTTCATTTATTGAAAAAAACCATCCTTTACTCAAAGCAATGCAGTGTCACTTTGGTCACAAATCAAGTGAATGTATGAATTTGTTTCTCGATTCTATTCTGACCTTTTGGTCTATTTTATATTTTTGTACCAGTGTCAACTATTTTTTTTTTTTTTTGAGACAGAGTCTCAAGCTGTCACCCTGGATAGAGTGCGGTGGCATTGCAACTCACAGCAACCTCCAATTCCTGGGCTCAAGCGAGTCTCCTGCCTCCGCCTCCCAAGTAGCTGGGACTACAGGCGCCCGCCACAACGCCCGGCCATTTTTTTTTTTTTTTTTTTTGGTTGCAGCC
>CAUYON010203512.1:0-40442 GCA_963573935.1 Arctocebus calabarensis | reverse complement strand
CTGTAACCTCACAAATGAAAAGCAACGTATTTAGTGTACAATTTGGGGGGTCATACTGTTTCCTCCTCAAAAATTTTGTTCTATTGCTTTCTGACTTTTAAATTTGGGCAAGAAAAAAATAAGGCTACCATTGTTTTTATTTCCTTTATTGAGAGATATTTTTCCAGCTTATGAGTATTTCTACATCAACAATATTTTAACATTATATTGGAACATAGGTTCTATTTTTAAGTTGTACATGGAGAACTCTTTACATTTGAAGATTTAAGTTTTTATTCTGCCAAAGTGATGTTTCTGCATTCTATGCTTTACTAGTGCTTCTGCTCATTTGCTCTGCTCTCTTCTTCAGTATTACCAATTATCTGTCTTTTGTATGTTCATTTTCTTTTCTCTAAAACGTATTTTTGTTGTCTTCACACATGAACACACATGAGCAGACACAAAAGAATTATTCATCTTATTGTTCTCATTCCCTTGACTTTTCATCTGCAAGTTTCTCAAATTATTATTTTTTTTATAAATTTCTACCCATTTATTTTCATTCCGGATCTCAGAGTCCATTTTAATTCTTCTATTGCATTTTGGTTTCTTTACAATCTTGCCTTGCCTCACCCAGTGAATTTTTTTCTAGCCACTTCTTGATCCACTTTTGCAAAAATCCGTTGCGTGACTAGTTCATCATTCACTTTATTCTTCCATATTTTCTTGAATTTTGTTGAAAACAAAATTCCAAAATGTTTCGAAAATACATTTCTATTTTCTGTTGTGTGGCTTAAGATACCAGACAAAACCCTAAATAAAATTGGCTGTAATGACAAGTTGAAATATTATTTCATAGAACAGGAGGTTAAACATTAGAGTTGGTTGCAGGAGATGCCCATGCGTGCAATGAAGGACCAAAGTCCTTCGAAGCTCTCTACATTGCCACCTCACATTGATATTTCCCCCAGCTGGCTCCCCCCATGAATGCAAGATTGTTTTAGAAGTTCCAGGCATCACACCCAGACATGGTGATACCCAGTGGCAGAGAGGGGCAGCTGAATTATCCTTCTTGGAGATAAAACTTTTCCTTGAAGTACACACATAGAATTTCTCTCTCATATCATTAAATGTTTGGGAGGGAAACTGCCAAAGGGGACTGGAACACCCTGCTTGGCTCACAGAAGTCAGAGTTTGCCAACAGGTCTGGGGCTAGGGTCCTTCTTCCCTGAGTCACGTGGGAAGGTATAAGCAGGAACTAGTTAGAGCACTCGGTGGAGATGGCTCTTGGGTAGACAGTCAACCCTGATTCATTTTTCTTTTGAAAATAATATCTTTCTCAGCACCCAGACCATCATTTTCCTTACTGTTAATGTGGCTGATTTTTTCCCTAAGATTCACATTCTTGCATTTCTTTTTATTTACTTATTTATTTGTATTTATTTATTTATTTATTTTTGTAGAGATAGACTCTCACTTTATCACCCTGGGTAGAGTGCCGTGGTGTCACAGCTCATAGCAACCTCCAACTCCTGGGCTTAGGCGATTCTCTTGTGTCAGCCTCCCGAGTAGCTGGGACTACAGGCTCCTGCCACAATGCCCAGCTACATTTCTTTTTATTTAAATTTAAAGAAAAATTGGTCACTCCAAGGCCGGTGTTTCCCAATAAACAGGACAGATGGGTTCTCACTGTAGTCCTCACCATCCAGCATCTTAATACCAGCATCCTTTTCTTGTCGCTTAAGCAATAGGGGTAACAGATGTTTTGCATCCCCCATCCCTGCGTAGAGTATCTAACACTACCTTCCATCTGGGGTGAGAACAGGGGAAAAAAGAATCCATGCTCTCCCTCCACAAGGGAGGGTTGATTTCTTTACCAGAAAAAGTAAATAAATCAGGAAGGCTTTTCCCAAGACTGTTCTCATCCTATTTGTTTCTCAATGATGAATCTGGATCAAGGATACAAAGCTACCTTCTTCAGTGTCTGGCATGAGAAAGAGTCCAATGAAGGAGAGGGGAAGAGAAAGGGCTTGCAGATGCCCTGTTTGGTTGCTAGAGTCTTTGATTCTCCGATCCCAGGAGAGAAAATGGGAAAAGATGAAGCCTGTGGGTGTGCTTTACTTCAAGTACTAAAGTCTGCCAGTGTTAACTGCAGATTGTACACATATGATGTCCATTGCTCCTCTCCATAGAAAATGGCACAGTGGCGCAGAATTCTACTCACTAGCAGTTTTACAAGTTCAACCCTATGCATTTGGTCAGGTATAAGAAAGAGAGAGAAGGTAATTCCACCTGCCATTACATTGAATGAGAGCATGTCCTCGAGTGGACGCAAGGTGTCAGATGAGATTCTACTATTCCTCAAGGATCACAAATCTCATGCACCTGTGCCAGCATACATCTAGATTTCAGAAATACAGAACACATTTCTCTTCTAACATGACTCCTAGGCATAAGCCAACGTGTTCATCTCATGCTTCACCAAAGAAATTGTAATCACGTCCAACTCTGGAGGGAAAACTTGCCATGTCGAATCAGTTGAATGACCTTGTACATTTCTTAGAGATTTTTAAGAAATTTTGAGAAAATGAAGCATTTACAAATGTATTATGTGTAATTCCACTATAATTAATTGATAGCCCCCTCAAATTCTGGTACCAAGTTGAGTGACAGACGTACATGTCAATGCTGTTATGAGTTTATCATCTTAAGGCTTTGTTGGCGTTTGATGGGGGAAGATAGACAAGGTGTTGACTACGAGGCAGATGCTAACTTGAGATCTTTTCAATGGCATCCCATTTAACCCTCACAATAACCTTCTTAGATGATGATGACGGTGGTGGCAATCAATCATGATCATCCCCATCACTATTCCCAATCACAAATAAAAATCTTAGGCTCAAAGTACAGTTGACCTTTGGACAACATAGGTTTGAACTGTGCAACTCCACTTCCAGACTTTATTCTGCCTCTGCCACCCCCAAGACAGCCAGACCAGCCCCTCTCCCCACAACCTACTCAATGTGCAGTGGGGATGAACCTTCATGATGACCCAATTCCACTTAATGAGCAGTGAGCCCAGAGGGTGCCCCCAAAATGTATACACATTATAAGGAAGGGAAAAAGCTATATTAAAATTGTAATAATATACACAAAAGTTGAATACAAGTCACATTTGGGGACCTCTTATAATTCCAGAAGTCAAATGTGACTTGAGTATTATAATTTTTTTTTCCTTTCTAAAAACGTGTATACATTTTTTGGCACCCTATATATTTTCTCCTGCTTATGATTTCCTTAATAACATTTTTTTCCATTGGCTTACTAGAGAAGACAGTATATAATACCTATAACATACAAGGTAAGTGTTCATTGACTGTTTATGTTATTAGCAAGGTCAACAGTAAGTTATTTGTAGTTAAGTTGTATGCATGGATTTCTACTGCACAGGAGTCAGTACCCCTAACCCCTGCATTGTTCAAGGATCCACTATAAATTATTTGAAGTCCTATAGCTAGAAATCTGTGAAGTTCATGCTTCAGTCCAAGTTTTGTCTTCAGATTCTATACTTTGACTCCAATGCCTGCTGTTTGCACAAGTCCCTCCCCCCCGCCCCCACTGTCTTTGTTCTGATCACATCCCAGCTGGGCAGGTGATCCAGCCTCCTCCTCACTTCAAACCTTCTCTGCTCCCCCAGACTCTCCCTCCCAGTAAGAAGTGTCTAAATATTTAGCCACCCATTCTTCATGCTCTCCTGCCCTAAAGGGCACACAGACTGGGGAGGAATCATGATAAAAGAAATAAGCAATCGATAGTGGTAGCAGAAACTACAGGAATTTGGTTGGCTAGTTAAGAAATTTCACCTTCACACCAGGAAGACTTTTGCTAAGAAAAATGACTTGATCAAAGCTGTGTAAAGAGAACTGTGAAAGCAGAAAGGGCCATTAGGAAACTGATGGAACAGTCCTGTTAGGGGGACCTAGTGCAGACACAGAGTAAAATAGATGGCTATGCAGTGTGTCGAGAAGGAAAATAGAGAAGAGACGAGGAACAACAAGGGAAGCCCTCAAAGTAGACTCCTTAGACACCGCCTCCAATTTGTGAGTTCTCATGTACCCGGCAAGACATCTCATCCAGCGTCATCAGAACAGCTCTTGTTTTTCTGCCACTTGCCAGATACCAGACACTCCTGAGCACAGAGCACCCACCATCTCTTTGAATCCTGTCAATGTCATTTTCTCTGTACCACAGATGAAGAAAATGAGGCTCAGAAAGATGTGTCCCTTGGCCAAGGTCACAGTGCATTTCTTGGGATGCCTACTGTGTCCCTCTCGTGGGACATGGACAGAGCATTTCTTAAATCGTGATGTAAACATTTTCGCGAGCACAGAAACAAAGTAGCACATCACACCCATGAGGTCATGTTTCACTATCATTCATAATGAAGCAAAGCTAAAAAAAAAACGAGCTGAAAGTTGATCTAAAGAAAAGCTTGGGAGGTGTCATTGTGCAGATCAGCGCTGTTCCAAGCGGTAGCCACTGACCTCATATTCATTTCCTCAGACCCACAAGGCACATCTCCAGTGCTCCAGAGCCACAGGTGGGAAGTGGCCACCACACCGAGTGGTGCTGCTGCAAATACAGAACATTTGCATCATTGCACCAAGTTCTGTTGGGTAGTGCTAGGCCAGAGATGTCTTACACCAGGTGGGTGTTTGTTATTTAGCATTCTCTCAAGCTCTGAATTAGCTTTCTTTAGAGCTCTAGCAAGCTCAGGATGAGGTTGTGTGCACCTGCCTTGTCCTATACAGTAGCCACTAGTCACCAGTGCCTGTTGAATACTGGAAAACTGGCTAGTCTGAATGGAAACACTCTTTAAGAGCAAAACATACATTGGATTTCAAAGCCTTTGTATGAATAAAGAATGCAAAATACAGCATTAATAATTTTTATATTGCTTATATGTTGAAATATTATTTAGGATCTATTAGGTTATACACACACACACACACACACATACATATATGCCTATTTTTTTTGAGACAGAGTTACACTCTGTCACCCTGTGTAGAGTGCTGTGATGTCATAGCTCACAGCAACTTCAAACTTGTGGGCTTCAGTGATCCTCTTGCCTCAGCCTCCTGAGTAGTTGGGACTATAGGCAGCTGCCACAACACCCTTCTGGTTATTGTATTTTTAGTAGAGATGGCATCTTGCTCTTGTTCAGGCTGGTCCTGAACTCCTAAACTCAGGCAATCCACCTGCCTTGTCCTTCCAGAGTGCCAGGATGACAGGTGTGAGCCACTGCACCCAGCCAATAAAATATATTATTAAATTTAATTTCCCATTTTTCCCCCTATTTGATATTGGCACAAGAACACTCTAAGTTCCATGTG
This sequence comes from Arctocebus calabarensis, assembly GCA_963573935.1. Lineage (NCBI taxonomy): Eukaryota > Metazoa > Chordata > Mammalia > Primates > Lorisidae > Arctocebus > Arctocebus calabarensis. The sequence goes on along the minus strand of CAUYON010203512.1, from coordinate 35,067 downwards.
CAACTTGCAGTTACTTCCACTGTCCAGCACTGCTCGGGGCCTCTTTGCCCACTGAGAGACTCCAGACCTCTCTCCTTTCCTCTCTTTCTTTCTCTATGTCTATTCTACCGAAGACAATAGCCATAAGCTACATATTTCAATGTGAATTAATTAAAATCAAGCAAACTTTAAAACTGAGTTCCTCAGTCTCATTAGCCACATTGTAGATGTGAAGTAGCCACGTGGGATTAGTGGCTCCCAAATTGCAGAGCCCCTCTGTAGAATGTTTGCATCCTTGCAGAAAATTCTAAGGCACAGCACCGATCCAGGTGGCACAAATCCAGCTAAGAACCACAGAGGGGTGAATGCCTGCAGTCTGGAGAACGCTACCACCGCGCCTAGCTCTGTGGTGCATCCACCTCCGTCTCCGCGGGGCCTGTCCCTTCCTACCCAGGTTAAACTTATCCCTGCACACCTTATCTTTTCTCATCTCCTCCCCCCAGGGCTGTGGCACACTTCTCTCTCCCTGAACACCCCTTCCTCCCGCCTCCTCCAAGCACACGGTCTCTAACACAGTGCGTTGTACAACATAGGTGCTCAGTCAATATATTTTAGCCAGTTGGAGTGGCAATTCCTAGCAAGTTATTGAAAATATGTGGCTCATAGAGACAGATCTATGTGGCTGGTAGTGGAAGGCATGGGGAGGATGGAGAGAGAGATGCCACCTTTCCAAAGAAGAAAAGTTGGCAGAGAGACAGCAAAGAAGAAATCAGATGGGACAGTGGTGGTCTCAAGTCTTGCACATGTTACCAAAATCCTTCTTCCCATCCCACAAGCCCCTCGCAGGCAGTGACAGGGAGTTATCGCAAGGGAATGCACAGTCTTAGGCAACAGCTGTAGAAAAAGTGTGACAGAAATTCGAAATATTATTATGTGATAAATAAACATGCAAGACCCATGAACGAAAGGTTGATATGGCAGAAGAATGAAGGGCCTGGGGAGAAGGAAAAAAAAAATGACAAATGCTCTGTCCCCAGGCCAGCTGGTGCAAGTTACATTTTATGAGCAGCATGTGAATTCCAGCGCCCTTGTTGAATTAGCAGCAGAATCGCACATTAGTTTTAAGGCTCCCTCTCGAATAGGAACATCATAACGTTTTTTAATTGGAGCTGATAAAAACCTAGCATTACTTGTAGGTTCCTGAGAGAAGTGAGTTGTGAAATTGGGTTTTCATTAAACCTAATGACGGAAAATTAAGTATAGTGCGTCTGGTGAAATGGGGTGTGATAAAAGGCATCACTTCTGCATTATCGGAGGTTAATAAGGGAATAGGTGAGGTGAGATACTTTGGAAAGGGGAGTCCAACTAGTTGAATTAATAAACCTTGAAAATCCCTCGGTCCCGAGTCTTCGTGGGATCATTAGCCCTGGCGTTGACATTATTACAAATGTTACAGCAACGCAAAGTTGTTAAACTCCGAAAGCTTCGCTTTTCCATTCTAGTGTTGGTTTTGCTGACACCAAGTTTACAGTCTGTCTAGCAATGTGTTTAGGGAAACATCCATATTGATAGCTGTTTGGTTTTAGAAACATTTGGCATCAAACAAAAATTGCCAGGTGCCATCCCTGGGAAGCCTGCCTTGCTGACAGCCAGTCTCCCTTGTTGCCCGTGCCCCGGGGCCTTTGGGAGACTCTGTTGGTCTGTGGAGACATCTGTCTCCACACATGATGGTGATTTACAGGGGAAACACTTGTAAGGCCCCGGACAGGGACGCTGGCTCATCCTCTCCTGGGAGTCATGAATTGTGCCTTCTGGAGAGTCACATTCAAGTGGCCCTTTCCGCTCTGTCCCAGCTCCACTATGACATCATGGGAGGAAGAGTACCCGGAAAGATGCCTCCTATCCATGACATCTGGGACACCTACGAGAAACAGTGGAAGTCTTTAAGGAAAGGGATTCTTCTGAAACCCCTTCAACACCTCCACGCTTGCCTCCAGGGCCTAGCACATTCACTGCCTTCCTGGGTCTACCTCCTTATCTCTGGCAGCCCCGCCCTGGGACGTCTCCACCCACAGCATTTAGTCCACACCACCCATCTCACTGTCACCTAAATTCACCTCCACATCCTAGGCTGTTCTTTTGCTTCAGATGGTTCTTCTTGACGGTTTTCTCTGCTAGACCGTCATGCCTGGAGAGTGCAATCTGTATTTTTCTCTGCCTTGCCACTGCCTCCAGGAGTCCCTGATACAGAGTGGGCTCTCCTAAAGTCCACCTCATGACCATAGGGGGTGAGGAGAAGGGAAGCGGCCCCCCATATTTGCCAGGTGATACATTCATACAATGCCAATGAATCTGCCTATTATCAGAAATCTCGGGAGACAAAGCGAACATTGGTTTCCTTCTGTGCAGTCAGGCAGGTTTTGCTAACATCTGTCTAGACCCTCCTCCCTTGTACACAAATCAGTATCGTCAAGATCTTTCTCTTGGCAATGCAGAGGGGACTGGGCTTGTCTTAAATGGACAGGCTCTGCCTTGGTGACATGTACCTACCGCATTGAATCAGAAAGTGTTAAACATATAATGGCCCCACCCACTAATTAGGTGGGACCCAATCCATGTGTCAAGTTCAGACCAGTCAGATTAGTAGCCCTTCCTCCCTTGGAGGAGCTAAAAAGCAGGGGCAGGTGAAGGAATAGAAAAAGAAATATAAGCCTAGCACTCTGGGAGGCTGAGGCGGGTGGATCGTTTGAGCTCAGGAGTTAGAGACCAACCAGAGCAAAAGTGAGACCCTGTCTCTACTAAAAACAGAAAAAACTAGGCAGTTGTATTGGCCCTACCTGTATTCCCAGCTATTCAGGAGGCTGAGACAAGAGGATCCTTCGAGCCCAAGAGTTTGAGGTTACTGTGAGCTATGACACCATGGCATTCTACCCAGTGTGACAAAGTGGGACTGTCTCAAAAATAAAAAAAGAAAGAAAGAAAATGAGAATGGCATCGCCCACTCCATCAGCAGACATAGCTAACTGTGTAAATGACCAACCATCCCTGTTTTCCCATGACGTGGTGGACTTGCCAGGCCATTGGACTTGCATTGCTGAAACGAGAACAGAGTCAAGGCCAAGTTGTTCACCTGGAAAGCACACAGGCCAAGTGTCCCCTTGCCACTGTCCCTTCCCATCCAGGACCAGGCTTGCTGATGCTGTCACAGACGAGCAGAGAATGAGTTCACACACAGAATCTGTGTCTGATGGATTGTTGCAATGAGAGAGGCAAATACACTGAAAGGAACATGGATTTTGAAAAGATGTGTTGCAAAAAAATCAGGAATATATGCCAAGCTTCCCAGGACAGGAGCGTGGCATAGGCCTGGTGGGCTCTGCATTGCTGTAGTATCTGAAAACATCTGGGTAAGAAGTATCGACTCCCAAATCTGGCAGTTCTTGCCTTGTGCATGCATCAAACAGGACGGTCTGTGGCTTTGGGAGGAGTTGGAGAGACCAAACCTTTGGTTGTGGGAAAGATAAACTATCCCTGAACGACTAACAGCGTGTGCCTGGCAAAGAGTGGTGGTGAACAAGACATTGGTTTTACTGGTCTAAGGGGAGCAAAGAATTCAAACCCAATCTGAGTAGGTCTCGCTTCTCAGCCTTATGGCTAAGATCAAGTGAAATCTGAGTAGGTATCAGTTTCCAGGTGGCCAAACTAACAGAAGCAGTCATATAAAGGTTCTTATTATGGGAGAATATGGATCTTATATCAAGGAGAGATTTTGTGACGATGAGGTGTAAGGTCCAGGCCTGGAGGATATTGCTGGAGGACAGAAGGATGAAGTTCAGACTTCCTAGCCAGCCTGGGTTCAAAGACACTTCTGGATCCACGGTGTTAAGGGGTACAGGGGAAGAAGATGGTCACTCTTGCAGAGCTGGAAAAAATGACAGAGAGTCAGGCTTTCAGTAGGGTGCCCCAACACTGGCTCCAGTCTCCCCCGATTGCACACCCCTAAGAAAACAAATGCGTGGAGAGACCAGTTCACGGGGATGTAGACAAACAGACCAAAAGCTGATGCATAGTTTTGATCACCAGGCACCTGCAGCTCTCCTCACCTGCAGACAGGCATCAAACAAAGACTGTTCCCAGTCACCCACCTCCAACAGAAGGGCGCTCCTGGCACCCAGCCTTTCTGGCTTCTCCTTGGCTCTGGAATGGCCAGGAAGGCCTGGAATGCCCTGCCAGGGATGGAGGAAGGGCAGACAGGCAGGGGATGACAACCAACCTGGAACGTTGTCCTTATCAACGTACCCCCTTGTAATTGAAACGAAACAAGGGTTATTGTGTCCACAACTGCTTGTTGTTTTAATATTTAAATTGACCAACACAGCTGTGCTGGGGAAACAGTGTGCCTATCTGAGGTTTCTTGATCAGCTGAGGCCAGGCTGCGGAGGCAGAGAGGACACAGGGCGAGCTCCCGTCGGTGACAGTCTTTCTGCCTCTTTCTCTTTGAAGCAGACGGCAGCCGCGGGGAGCTGTCCCAGCCCACCCTCACAATCCAGACGCACCCCTACCGGACGTGCGACCCTGTGGAGCTGAGCTACCCCCGGGACCAGTTCCAGCCCGCCATCCGGGTGGCCGACCTGCTGCAGCACATCACTCAGATGAAGAGAGGCCAAGGCTACGGGTTCAAGGAGGAGTACGAGGTGAGCGTGGGGACGTCCTGATAGGCCGACAGGGGTACGTGGCTGCTGCAGTCCTTGCTCGTGAGGGGGTGCCCTGCTACCACCACCAATGCTGTCACCTGGGAACGTGTTGGAAATGTGGCATCCCAGGCCTCTCCCAGCCCTGCTGAATCAGAACCTCAAATGATTCGCATACACATTAAATTTTAGAAGCCCCACCCAGGGAGATTTAATACCTTCTCTTCTCCCCTCCGTTTTAGCCCTCCCCCATTTCATAACCCAGTTATCTCCAAAATCTCTACGCTTTGGAATCATGCCTTCCTTCCATATGAAGACGGAATGGCCCAAGTCCCCATCCCACAAGCTGTAGAAAAGCCGGCATATCACCCCTGCCAGTGATTCCCCTCATGCCTGCTCGCTGCCCCACATTTGTGCTTCTGTGTTATTCTTGCCCCCACATGCAATGCCTCATCTCCATCTCTGGTGACTGCTGCCCCCTCTCTCTGAAACTTCTCCTCCCCCCTGTCCTGGGCATCCCTTTTCTTTCTCCCCAAAACATCTCTCTCTCAAAGGATTTGCAGGTAATGGCTATTACTGAGGTTTGGGGAATGACACAGAAGGATTGCGGCAGAGGACAGGAAGCACCTCAACAGGACACTCAGATCCTTCTGAGTTCCTGAACCATCCACCTTGCTGAAGAGCCTTCTGGAGGTGCTGGTCTGACAGCTCTCTTCCAATCCCTCCCCAAAGCTTTTTTTTTTAGTGTCCTCAAAACTCCCTCCCCCAACGGCTACCCCAGCTCCAGAAAAAGGACCCCACATTCCCCTTACTTTATTGTGTACCTCAATTTAGCTTTCTCTGTCTAGCTCTTTTTGTTTCAAACCCAGAAGGCCTCCCCTTTGACAAATAAAAAGCAAAATGAAATAGAAAGAAAACCCATGACGATTTTTTCCTGAACCACAGAGCAGCTCACTCCCCAAGAGTCATTCTGCAGCTCTCCTGATGGGGTGGGATCCAGCTTCTGAAACAAGCATCCCTTTCCTTCCTCCCAAAGCATCTCTAACTCAGCAGATTTGCAGGTAATAGCTGTTACTGAGGTTTGCAGAATAACAGGGAAGGACTTTTTTTTACTATTTGATCGACTTTTTTTTTAATTTTTGAGTAATACAACCATACATACAATGAGGTTACATTGTTTGCATTAGTTAGGAAAAGTCAGAGTTGTAGCTGAATCCTTCCCCTGTGTTGTGTACCCCTGTGCTGTGCCCGATAGGTGGCGCTTACTGAACTCCCGTCCCCCTTCCCCGTTTCTTGAATTTAATTGTGTTTTTCCTCTTCCGTGGTCACTTCTCCTTGCCCTCTCCTTGCTTCCCAGGCCATCTTTTGAGCATCCTCTGTATGCTACGCTCTGCGTTACACACATTCGTGTTTTGTTGTTTGCTGGTTTTTCCTTTCCCATGAAACGTGTGCCCCAGATATGCTCAATTCATTTTTACTCTGTGCAGTGAAAACTCATTGGCTCAGACTCCACGCATTTGGAATTCTTGGTAACGCAGACTAAGTTTATCCCTCCAACGGTATTCTGAGAAAGAGCTTACAAGGCAATGTTTCAGAAGTCGAGTGAGGTCATTAAACTGGGCTACGCCGAAGGGGTCCAGACAGCTAGATTCCCATGTAGTGAGCTGTGATGGCCTTAGAGAATTGTTCTGCTCTCTGAGTTTCTAAATTCCTTCTTGGTTGAGGGAAGACTTAGATAAGGTGATTTCAAAGGATCTGTCTGGTCCTAAAACTTTATGAGAGTATAAAACATGGTGACAAGGAGCATGTTTGACATATTTATGAGAGCAAAGATGTTTATGTCAACGAATGTGATTACCAGCGTGGGAGAACTAGCAGTTAGTTTCAAAAAATGGTCTAAGTAAAATAGTGTTTTCACATACTCAGGCTGCCAATTTTTAGAAGAACATTGAACTTAGAGCTGAAGAAGATGTCATCCCCTCCCATTCCTGGGTTTATTTCCTAGGGGGCTGAAGGGTCCCAGCACAATGCTGAGTAAGCACGCTTGTGCATGTGTATACAAATCCGTGTGGGTTGTAGAGCAAATGTCAGGCAGGGTATGTTGTTTGTAAAGGCGTATTTTATATCATGATGATTTAATAAGTCATTAGTTATAAAAAAAAATGTGCTTAAACATTTCAAACAGCATTAAGGGAGACCGTGGCTTATCAGGAAGGAAGACAAACAGCCACAAGCTGGGAAACACATGTTCTGGCAACTTGCAATCTAAAGCTCAAAGACAGAAATACAAATGGATTTGACTACTTTGGTGCGTTTCCTTCCAGAGGCACACTGATGTTTCTTTTAAGCGCATTCATCCCTGTGTGGTGAGCTGCTTTTTCAAAATGTATTCTTGGTAACTTCTCTTGCATTTTTCAAACCTTCTGGCATGGAAATGAACTGCTTTTGTAAATGAGCAAACAATCCTTTTTATACCATCATTGGAACCTCAACCGGAAGTGTCTCTAAGGAGGCTGACCAGGCCCTCAATTAGTTCTGATTATATTAATCAGCAATCTGGAAAGCTTAGCTTCCAGTTAACATCATCTTCTGACTAACTGAGGGTTAATTGGAAATGTTCCTTAATGTAACTCTTTCTACAATGTGCTGGTCCACTTTCCTAGACTATAACTGGATATTGCTTTGATCACCAGGGTTCCTGTGATGTCTAGAACTTTCATCCCAAGCATAGGAGTCGCATGGGTCTGCTTGAAGACTCCGTGTCCTGTTCAAGACAGAGGACTGGTCTTCCTCCTGGTCCAGCCTGCTCTGTGCTGTCTGCTGCTGTCACTTCCCTGTCCTGCTCAGTTTTTACATGCACATGAATTTGACAAGTTGAAATCTGAGGGACCACCGAGCTGGAACAAACTGTCTTCTAAACTTCAATCCAGCTGTACAATTCCTTAAAGTTTGTTCAGTAAATATTGGTGGAGTATTTACTATTGTCAAGGACTATTCTAGATATTTGGGATGTAACAGTAAACAAAACAAAGATCCGTGCCCTCACGGAGCTTCTAGTAGAGGAAAGAAGAAATTAACATGGGCTTAAAAACAAGCAAATTACACACAGTGCCCCTAAAGTCGCCACACATACGGAAAATGGAAAACTATAGCAAAATGCGCCTTTATTTACACATATAAAATTAGAAAATTTTACAAAGAGGCCAACATGTAGAGAATATTTTAAAAATATTTTTATAAAATTTTGTAATGAATATTTTGTAAATAAAGGTACATTTAGCTACAATTTCCCATTTTCCTCCTATGTATGGTGATTCTAGGGGTGACTTTAGGGGTACCCTATATAAGGTAACAGAAAATAATGCTTGCTGTTTTACAAACTAACCCATGTCTTAACAACAGAAAACAGCCAATTTCTTGCAGTCACTGATTCTATGAGTCAGGAATTCTGGCGGGGACAACAGCGACAATCTTTCTCTCCTCCACAGTGTCCGGAGCCCTGACTCAGAAAGTGATCTTCACTGACTGAAGTCACCTTCACTCTTGTGTCTAGTGATTGATAAAGGCTGTCACCTGACTTCAGAGATGATTTGGAGATGGCATACCATCTCCTAGCTGGCGTTGTCCACTACACATGTAGTGGACCTACACAAGGCCTCGGCAGCGGCCTAGACTTCTTTATTGTCCACTGGGGGACCTACACATGGCCTCGGCAGTAGCCTAGGCTTCTTTACTGCATGGTAGCCTTTGGAGATTTCGACTTTTTACATGGTGGCTCAGAGCTCCAAAAGTGAGCCTCCCAGTTGACAAGGTGAAAAGTGCATCCTTCATAACCTATACTTAGAGACCACGTCACACCATTCCTGCCCATTCTATAACGTGCCAGTTATAAGCACATAGAATCTTCCCACATTCTAGGGAAGGAGAATTAGATTCCACATTTTGAAGAGGAGGAGGGGCAGTTGCCAGATTCTAGAAGAGCACATGGGACAAGGAATATTGGAAAATATAATCTTTGGAGTTACAAGCTGCTGCAAGTATAATAGAAAAAGAAAGTAGAACAAGGAAGGGACATGAAATGGGAAAGCTTCCAATATTGAGTAGGATAAAATGGTAGTCCTTAATTAGAAGATGAAATTGGAATACAGGCATGGTGGAAGGGAGCTGAAGGAAGAGAGGTCCAGATCAAGGGGGTCATGTACCTGGCATTGCAAGCAGGAGCAAGGTGGCCAGGGTGGCAGAAGAGAGTGAGGAGTGAGCAGGGGTGAATGTGCTGGCAGACTCCACCTGAGAAATGAGCAGGCGCTTGGCCCCACGGTAAGTTGTAAGCAAAGACAGAACCTTTGTCTCTGGGGATCTTAGACCCTAGGGACTTTGGCTTTACCCTGAAATGGAAACGCACTGCAGAGTTTTGAGAAGACGGTGCTAATGATCTGCCTTTATGATGAAAGACTCATTCTAGCTACTGTGTTGAGAATGGGGCCAAGAGAGGCAAAGGTGGATGCAAAAGGTCATTGCTGTGACCCGGGGGAGAGACAGTGGAGGGCATGTGGTGCCCAGTGGTTGGATTCTGAATATATTTCAAAGATAAAGCCAAGAGGATTTTCTGATACCTGGCATGGGAGAGGAACTAAGGGCGACTCAAGGCTGTTACCTGGGCCATTGGGAAGATGGAGTCACCATCAGCAGAGTTGGGGGAGCCTTAGGGAGAGTCAGAGCCATCAGAAGTTCGATTCTGAGCACCTGTTAGACGTCTCAGGGCCTCGGGATGTAGGGAGTAGGTTGAAATTTGAGAAAGAAGCCTGGACTAAAGAGAAAACCTTGAGCATTGTTGGCATATGGACGATATTAAAGCAAAAGAGTGGATGAGCTCACGAGCAAATGAGTATAGACAGAGGCAAGGAGAGAAGACTGAGCCCTTCAGGATGTTGACAATGAGACATGTGAATAATTTCCGTGGGACAAGCAGGGTACAAGGCTCTAGGAACTGAGGAGAGGAGACAGACAGAGCCTTTGCTTCTGGGGAAATTAGACCCTATTCATAGAGACAGGTGGAGAAACTGATCATCTCAATATCTTGACAAAAGCCACAACAGAGGTACCCCCAGAGCTGTGGGAGTCCTTGGTCATGGGAGGCATCAACACAGCCTATAGGTAGAAGGCCAGCCAGCAGCGTTCTAGAAAACATAAAACCTAAACCAAAAATTTGAGAAACAGGAAAACCCAAATGAGAGGAGAGAGAGTGTCCCAGGCAGAGAGGCACACAGCCAGGGAACCAAGAGCATTTTGATACACAAATTAAGGGAAGGGGCATGGAGAGAGGTGGGACTGAGATTGCCAGGGGGCCTGGGATGAGGGGAAGCTTATTTATCAGGTTAAGGAGTTTAGATTTTAATCCTAGGGCCACGGGAGCCATAGAAGGGAGCCTGATGTTTTAAAGGAGATTTGCATGTTAGATCTGGTAGAGATCAGAGCAACTAGGTGGCTGGGACAGTAATTCAAGTAAAATATGGCACTGCCCAAACCAGAAGACTGGGCCCCGAGCCCAGACAAGCCCACACGCTTCGTCTGCTTGTAGAGCCGTAAAATCGGCTTGTTCTCTTTGGCATGAAAACTTGAGTCTCTCAGTATATATTTTAAGTTCAATTATTTGAAGTGCGAAATGTCCTGAATTAAGAGTCAAAATGCCTAGATTCAAGTCCTATCACATTCATTAAGTGTTTGGGTGACCTTAAGGAGGTCATTCCGCCTCTCTGGGCCTCCATTTCCATGTTTATGCAGTGGTAGCAGGAGTTGGTCTGAGTGATCCACAGACCCCTTCGGTCGCTGATATTCTGGGTGCCTGCAGAGGAGCCGATTGGCCAGGCCAACTGGGCCTCCTCCCGTACATGGTCCCCCATTTTTGTCTCAAGTTCTAGCTGCCATGACTGGCCAGGGGCCTAGGGTTCCTGAGAAACCAAAGAGGCCTGGAGCAAATTAACTTTTACCTGCCGTACAGATCTGGGTCTCAAGGTTTCCAGTCTCAGTTGCACATTTGTAGTACCTGAGGAAGTTTGAAAAACACCAGTGCCCAGGTCATATTTCAGATCAATGGCATCAGAATCGCTGGACGTGCATTTCCTAAGCTCTTCAGTTGATTGCAATATACTTTACAGCTGACAGCCACTGGTCTAAGAAAACCCATGGAGTCCCCAACCCGTGCCCCACTTGTACCCACAGACCTATCGCCACACCCGCTCTACTGGCTGCCTCTGCTGATGGAACACAGCCACACTGCAATCAAGGGGCACATGAACTTGAACTGCAGAGTCCTCCCTCTCCCACTCCCCCCAGCCTAAAGTCTCCTACCTTCCTCACTACAAACACACACACACACACACACACACACACACACACACACACCTTAAGCATAGCAGCTAATGTAAGCAATATGGGCTGGAGATTGAGGATGCTGAGGGCCCCGTGCCTCCAGCAACAGTGGTAATAAGAGTTGCAGGTTTGGAGAAGATGAGAGATAGCAAGTTTGGGTGACTTGGTGATGGAGAGAAGGAAGCATGTTCACCCTAGTCCAATCCAGAAGGCCTGTCATCGTCGAAATGAATGGAACCAGCCCAGTAGAGCGACCAGACGGTATCTGGTTATTAAAGCCCCATTAAGACTATTTAAGGCAACAAGGAACAGCTGTGAGGAATAGGGCGCAGCCTAATGAAGAGCAAACATTTGTTCATTTCTCCAGCTCTGGGCGGACACGCCATATGTGTGGCTTTTGTGGGACAGGGCTGTGTTGCCATCTAGGTCTTAGTCATGGGTGGGCGCTGTGATGCCGGGCAGGCAGCCTCCTGATGAGGCAGAATCACCCAGGCCCCCCTTCTCCTCCCAGAGCCACTGAGCGAAGGACACCCCTGATCCTCTCCTCACTTGGTAACAGTCACAGGTGGCCCCAAGAGATGCTGGTCCAGCTCCTTGGTTTATGGATGAAAGTGGTTCTGGGGAGCGGCACTAGGAATTAGCGGCAGAGGCCCAAAGCATGAATGAGAAAACCGGGATTGTCCTCAACTCTGGAAACCCAAAATGGCCAACATGGGAAAACCTGGGTTCCACCTGCTCATGTCCTTCTCCCCTCCCCCAGATTGTTAAAAATAAATAAACAGAAAGAAAGAAAATGGGCCATTCCAGGGCAGGGCCAAAAGGGATGAGTAACCCATGTGGTTTCAGACATTGGAGTTTTTCTGTTCTCTTCTTTTGTTTTTTTTTGTTGTTGTTGTTTGTTTGTTTTTGCAGTTTTTGGCCGGGGCTGGGTTTGAACCGGCTACCTCCAGCATATGGGGCTGGCACCCTGCTCCTTTGAGCCACAGGCGCCGCCCAACATTGGAGTTTTTCTAACAGGCAAGAGTTCATGTAGAGACTATTAACTCAGTGTTTTCCTTTCAGCCTAATTTTAATCCTTCCACTTATAGTACTATTTATAACACAGCAAACGGAATTTTTTAGTGTGTAATACAGGAAAACTTCTCAACTAACTGAGCAATTTACAGGTGGTACTGTAGAAAAACTGCTTGGCCAGGAATCAAGACCTGAGATTCTGGGTGGTCTTGGGCAGGACTCTTTCCTCTTACATAGGAAATTACGTGCCACACCACGTAATTATGTTGCAAAACTCCAGTTAAGGTGCTTTGGAGACATGTGAGCAAGGGCCGTACAGGGCAAAGAAGGTTTGGGGTGGTGTTTTCATTGTTTATTTTTGCTTTTCGTCAGTTCTTCTTGCTGAGATCAACCAGAAGCTTCACGAGAGAAGAGATGCTGAGTTGAAGGCAAGCAGACAGTAAGCAGAGGAAAAGTGTGTGATAAAGAGAGGCAGCAAGGCGTACAAAGCTTGGAAGCAAAAACGATTGGAATTGCTACAGCCGCTGTTTAGAATGGAAAAGATAAATAACAATGAAACTCATTCGGGAAATAATTAGTAATCTTACACCCCTTGCAGTTTTCCTGAACAGAATTACAAAGTTAAGTTCACGGACTGTCACAGTCTACCTTTTGACCCTAGCTGACTGCAGGTTGAGAGCAGAGTTGTTGGCTTAGAGACAGTCCCCCAGATGCTCAGGCGTGATAATGGAGTTAATCTGTAGGCCACTGGAAGTCTATAGCCTGGGATGGGCCATGGGATCCCCAAGTTATAGGTCCAAGGCTGAGAGGAATAAGGGTCCCCTAGTGTGACCCTCCTCATTAAGCTCTCGACTTCTGGAAGGAAGGGAATTGGTCACGTAAAGGAGACCTTGTAGTTTTTATTTGGGCCTTTTAAAGAGTGCTTTGTGACTCTACGTGCAGGCGTGCTCTCAACTTTTCTGCCTCAATCAAAGCTCCTGGCACAGACAAATACCCCCATCTTGCTGCAATCTGATTTTTGACTTAGCCCCACCAGCAGAACTCATACATTACTGTCTATTTAGTGACATGGGGCACAATAATATTTGCTCTCCTGATGCTACTCTGAGTAGACGTCATTAGTCATCCCCTCCTGCCTTCTCTGTCCATATTTATAATCCCTGAGGCTTGTGCTTCTCGGCACAGGAGGTGGCATTTCTTGAAAGCTTGGCCTCTGCCAACACCATCGCTAACTCATACGGCACCTTAGAATCAAACAGCAAAAGGTGCACCTGTCTCAAGAGTTTTGGCTGTGACTTTCGGAGAATGCCCGTAACATGCATAGAAATCAGTAGCGCCCACCGTATTTATGGTGCCACTTCGATGGCGTGCTCTTACACAATCTGCACAGCCATCCACAGTGGCCCTTCCCATCCACCCGCTGGCCACAGACTGCAGTAAACGTGGGTGTTAACTGAACCCATGGGCCGCAATTGAGACCAGACCTTAGAGATTATAAAACTCTTTCCACACTCTCGATACTATTCTTCCTTGTAGCAAGAGTAACCAACGGGTCCCAGTTTTCCCAGAATAGTCTCAGTTCTAAAACGAAAAGTGCTGCATCCGAAGAACCTCTTTGGACCGAGACAAACCAAGATGGATGTTGCAAAGAGTCCTCACCTTTGTTCTTGTGACAATAAATTGGACAGTGTTATTCAAAAGAGAGAAGACATAAAATTCTAGGAATGGGCCAAAAAAGGCTCAATGTCATATCCTAGGGACAGGGCAGGATGGCAGAGTCTCTGACCCTCTACTCTGTGCCAGGCACCAGGGGCACCATCTCAGGCAATCGCTAATCATTTTATTAAATTTACAAATTGTAAAATAGACTTTGGAGGCATGTACAGTTTTACAAGTTTTAAGAAATACGTAGAGTCACGGAAACACCAACGTGATCAGGAAACATGAGAGTTCCACCAGCCAAAAAGTTCCCCTGTGTGGCCCCTGTGTCGTTAAATCCTTCCCCATCCCTAACAGGAAGGGCATGTTAATGACTTTGTTTTCAGAAAAGTTCATTGGCACCTGCAGGGCTGAAATGATTTATAGTGAAAATATTCAAACACTGTAGTCTGTCAGCCTCTTGCAAAGCCCTGCCTTTTTCCTGACTCATACACATAGTTGCTGTGCAAGAGTTATTTCTTGACAAGATGAATGAATGAATGAAAGACCCAGATAAAATGGTGGGTCCTCAGTGAACTCTCTGGACTTTTCCATACACAACTAGGAGGATGACATTGCTGCATGTAGTGGGGAAATCCTGGCAGGCTGGACTGGTCAGGAGGAGGCGAGTCCTCCCTGTGCCCTGGAGCATTAGCCAGGATCTGCCTGATCAGCAGTCCCTAGGCCTGGTTTTGCTGCACCCCAGGGCACATCATATCCAATTATCTCCAGGGACACGGGCACGCCAGGGCAGCCAAAGGGCCATTATAACTGATGGAGGCTGCTGAAGATAGTGGGGTGAATGATAAGCTAGAGAGACCATCATACCCTCAGCCTTGGAATGGAGGCGAGCTGCTCTTAGGACCCTCGTGTTCTGACATCTCAGTATTTTAGGCATAACTCAGAAAGGCTTAGGTATAAAGAAGTGTCCCAAGAAGGACAGCAAGCCTGAGAACGGATCTCTTAGTTCAATAGAGCCAAACCAAAAGGTAGAAAAAGGAATTAACCAAGCAGACATCAGAGAAAATTCCCAGGGTTAGCAGGGAGTTAAAGTACTAAGTGGGTAAACTGAGGTAGGTTGCACAGTCTGCAGATGGACTCAGCATGGCAGGGAGAGGAGGTCTCGGCCCTGTGGCTGAGAGAATGGGTTACAACCACAGGGAGAGTTAATCCGGGGTAAACACAAGATGTTCGTTTTATTCTGATATCTATGAAGCCTGATGGAGGGAAAGTTCTGTGACAAGTGCTCTTAGCCAGTCTATCACACTGCTGGCACTGGCTCAGCCTTATTTTCCAGAGTCTGCCCACTGAGTGATAATAAAGCTGTCATTCTTGATCATGATCCATAGACCTTGATTGAACACCCCCTGCAGGCCCAGTGACATCACATGCCATTTCCTGCTCTTTTTCTCTCTACTTGAGAAACCTTCCCTGTAAGTCCTAGAACAAGATGGGCTCATTTCATCCCAGCACTTCTGGACTGGCTGTTCCTTCTCCCTGGAACATTCTTTCCCCAGCCCTTGCCATCTCTGGCACTTGCTCATCATTTAGTTTTTAGCTGAAATGTGGTGGCCAGAGACCAGCAGGACATAACCTGGAGTTGAATGGGTTTGGTTTATTATTTGTGGCAGCGAGGTCAAGGCACATCTTGGGAAACTGTGGGACCTCTCGGGGAAGAGATGTTAGAGATGCACGAATGTGGTGCGATTGGGTGACTTTGGAGAGGGTTTAGGGAAGTGGGGCTTTGTTCAAGGTTGGGTGCCATTAGGGAGTGGTTGATTGGGCATCTTAATACATCTAAACTATTAGAAGAGAAGAAAAGGCAGACAGTAGAGCTGTAATTGGCAAGGAAGCGCTGGTCGCTTGGATTAGCCAGGACGGGGGGGTGCTTGGTCATTTTTTTTTTAACTTGGGCAAGGTTTGCTGTTTTATCTGTTCAGATATGACTTGCTCTTGACACATTCCATCCCCTGGCATGGTCGCTGAGGACCCAAGGACGTGAACCGATCAAGGAAAAGGTGGAAGGGACAGACTCACTCAAAGTGCATTTGGGGGCAAGTCGTTTCCTGTCTCTGGAACTCACTTTGCTGATCTGTAAAATGAGCGAATAATGTTCTCAAAAGACACTTCCCAATCTGACTTTTGAGGACTCTATAAATACCATGGCTCAACTCTCCACGGACAAAGACCTCCCCAAATACATCTTTTGGATGAGAAGAAAAAATAAATGACTGCCTTGGGAAAGTGACACTGTTAAAGAGTAGGAAACATTTCCACACTCAGAGAGGAAGGTAAAAATAAGAGCTCAGAACTCTGAAGAGCAGAGAAGGAAAGGAAGGAAAGCAGAGATTGATAATGGCTGAATATAATGAGGTGGCAATTTCGTTTCAAAAGAATGTGATTAGCGCCTAATGACTGCCACCGTTCCTCGGTCAATCTACTGTAACTAGCCACTAATGTAGGAATAATGCCCCTCGGCTGGTTTGCTTTGAACATGGAGATGAGTCTCCCTCTCATATTCTTTTTTTTATTATTATTATTAGCAATTATTTATTTTTTTCACTTTTTTTTATTATCTTTATCAACCCCCTCATATTTTTTCCCTTTAAGAGATTATCCCCTCTTAGATTGCAGCTCCCTAAAAAGGGAAGTGGATGTGATCAAAGTCTGACAATTAGGGGATCATTACTGCTCCCCCTGTCCTCCCCCCACTGTTTTAGGCATGGCCTCTCCCCTTTGTGGACCCTGTCAAAGCCCCAGCCCCCTCCTCCTCCTTCAGACCACACGAGAGGGAAGCAGAGGTTCCCAGGGCTGTGGCAGAGGCCTGCCTGGGGGTTCCCACACAGAAGTGCCACTCACCTTAGCTGATCTGTCTGGGACTTAAGACCATCAAGGGATAGCTGCGTGCTAGGACATGGCTTTGATGGTGAGAGGAACCCAAATTGTGCCGTTTTAGGACCCTGGGAGTGGACAGAAGGGACCTTCATCAAATCTCTGCAGCGTGCACAGGCAGAGGACACACATTTCTCCTGTGGGGCCCTGTGGAGGACATAGACAAAGCCCAGGAAGGCAGGAAGCTTTGAGAGGTGGCAGGCCGTCTGCCACTGACGCTGTCCAAGTGATACCCACTACAGATCAGCTTATCAGCTGCTTCAAAGGCCATTGTACACGAACACAGCTAGACAATGTTTAAAGTCACTTACACCCCTGAGATTCTAGGATCTTTGCCATCTCAGTTTACAAAAGCCACCTCACTTCCACATTATTTCAGTCATTCATTCATTCGTTCCAAAAGGGCCATTCAAACACACCTGGAGTGCAGAGATAGTTGAATTCTAGAGATAGTTGTGATTCTGGAGCCAAGTCAGGAACTAGAGAGTTAAATTTTTAGATGAAGAAGTCTATCTAATAATATAAGTGATTAACTATAACTAGGGATGCAATGGGATGAGGGAAGGGAAAGAGAAGATTCCACAAAGATGCTTGAACTGGGTTTTGAAGGATGTATAGGAGTTTGCCAGGCCTACTAACATGGAAGAGAATTTTAGGCAGAGAAAAAAACATGCATAAAGTCTCAGGAATTTAAAATACCGTATAATTGGCATGCTTATATCAATATCAGGGCAAGAAGTGGAGTGGCATTGGGGCGAAGTCATAAAGGAGCTTGTATCAGAGAGTTTAGAATTTATCCTGATGACAATGGTAAGGACAACGGTAGGGTCCTCTTCACATTTTAGGGTGATTTTTCTGGTGGATTGGGGAGGGACAAAACCAAAGCAAAAGATCAGTGAGGAGACTCAAGGGAAAGTATTGTATTTTTCCAGGTAAATTTACTATTTGCAAGCATCTTGGGAACACATTAGTATCACATGTAGAGCTTCAAACACTGCTGAAGCCTGGGTCCCAGCCTACAAAGTTCAACTTAATTGGTCAGGGGTAGGGCTTTGATTTGGGGAACTGTAAAGTCTCCTTGGGTGATTCTGATATGTACCCATAAAGAGACCTCATGCTAACTGCAACCCAAACCCTGGCACAGAGAAGGTACCCAACAATTTTTTCTTCAAAAAATTAGTATGAAGACATTCAGGTTGTCCTGCTCTTGGCTTTGCCCCTCTATCAGGAGGATATGTTTGGGTGAAAAGTTGGCTTTTATTGCAGAGGGTTTCAGATACAAAATCCAATCCCTGGCTCAGCACCTATGGCTCTATGGGCTAAGGCGCCCGCCACGTACACCTGAGCTGGAGGGTTCCAATCCAGCCCAGGCCCACCAAACAACAATGAAGGCTGCAACCAAACAATGGCCAGGCGTTGTTGTGGGCGCCAGCTACTTGGGAGGCAGAGGCAGGAGAATCGCTTGAGCCCAGGAATTGGAGGTTGCTGTGAGCTGTGATGCTACAGCACTCTATCCAGGATGACAGCTTGAGGCTCTGTCTCAAAAACAAAAAAAAAAAATCCAATCCCAAAAGATCAGCTCAGACTTCAAGAAATCCCAAGCTACACTGAGACTAGGAACCCCCCCTGGACATGCAGAGATTGGACTTGACAAGCTCCTGGGAGGGCTGGAGCTCCCTGGCTGGGCCAGAGGATGAGGCCAGGGCTGGAATCTGAGTGCTAAGAGTTATGTGCCGAAGTAGGAACCATTAGCCGCCTAGAGATGGCCTGGGCCGATGGCAAGAGATGTGCAGGATGATGGTCTTTTTAAATATGGAGCAATAAGAGAATGTGGAGGAAGGGGTGGGGGAGAAGGAGGAAGAGGAGGAAAATGAGAGATAAGCCCCACCTTTGCAAAGTGAGCACTTTTCTGCCGTCATAACACGTTCACCATACCCAGATCTAGGCTAGATTCTGTTTTGTTTCTCTGCCAAGATGCCTATCAAGTGTGTCCGACACACAAAGAACAAAATTTTACTCCATTAATAGCTGGGAAGACACTTTACTCTCCCAGCCTGAATCCTGAGGAGAGCTGAGTTTGACAGTGTGACCCCCTTTCTGTGCCCCCCAGTGGCTCTGGAGTGTCTGAGTAGCAGAAAGAGCTCCGATGCCACCTGCCCAACCACTGCTTAGATGAGATCATGGCCGGGCTTCTGGAATAATAATAACCAAAGTATACCCCCAGGCTATACCCGACCCAACACCTGTTTTTATAAATAAGGATTTAGAGGAACACAGTTATGCCCATTTGTTTGCTTTTAATCCGTGTTTCCAAATCTACAATTGAGTTGGGTATGAATAGTGGCAACAGAGACTCCACAGCCCAGCAAGCCCAAACTGCTTGTTGCCTGGCCCATTACAAAAAAAAAACTTGCCAACTCCTGCCGTGCAAAAGACCCACCGAGGCTGGCTTAACAGAGGAAGCAAGAAAGGTGGATCCATGCACAGGGCACTGGTCTTTTTATAGGCGGTGGTCCTGCCTGCCTGTAATACTTGGCTCGCTGAGTGGCTAGATTTCTGAGCCATCTGGTTACAGGTTCCACCTGGTTTAGGATGACCTAGCAATATGTAGCTGGGCATAGGCACAGCAGGGGAATGAAAAACTCCCCTTCCTTCTAGGTGAAGATACTGCACCCTCAGTCTCTGGAGCATTGCAAGGGCCATGAGCAGGGACCTCAGCCTGATATAGCAGGGGCAGGGCAGAGACAGCAACCAAAACACGGCCTGACCCTCATGCTTTTGCCTCTTTTCTCAAGCCATCCCCACTCCCTTAAATGCCCATCCTCTCTCTCTGTGAAGTAACTGAGTGTGCCCTCCCCTGTGTTTCCCAGACCACTGGCTCATAACTTGCCCATCTGCCCACATGTGGTGGACTTGTCTGTCTTATCTGTGGTCACCGTCCCCTCACACTGATATGACTCCTGTGTCCTCCTTGAGCTATGTGTCCAGCTTCCTACTCAGCATCTCAGCTTGGATATCTAACAGACTTCGCAAATGTGGCTGCCACTATTAGTATTGTTACTGTCATTTTGGACATGTTAAAAAAGAACGCAGTGCTCAGTAAGTGCCTAGCTAGGTGCTGATCTAAGCGGTTTGTGGGTACCCAAAACACAGCGCTTAATTCCGGCCTCCCTAACCCTGTTTCTTTCCCAGGCTTTTCTGACTCAGAAAATGACAGCTCTCTCCACTCAGCTCTTCAAAGCAATAACTTCGGGGTCAGTGTTCATTCCTGTATTTTCTTCCAAGTATAGTAACAGACCTAGCAAGAAGACCCCTAAAGGCCCCTAGCTGAGGGGGCGTGTTTCAGCCTGAGTCCCCATCTGTCTTAACCCTCCGCCCCTTATTGGTTTAATTCTGAGAACAGGTTACAAGGAAGTTCTCTGAGTTCCCTGAGTCCCTTGCCTAGCAATGGTAAAAACTCACTCAAGCGGAGTTTCCCAGGTTACTGAGTTCCCCAGGTTACTGAGTGTCCCAAACTGTCTCCCAAGCTACTGTTTCCCAAACTGTTCCCATGCCAACTACCACACTGTAGCCCCCGACTGTAACCCTGCCAACTGCCACATTTTGCTTTTGTTTGGTGGCATGGCAACGAAAGGGTATAAAAATCAGCCTGTTCTACACTTGGGGGCCGTTTGCCTTCCTAGCAGCGGCCCCCCTGCACAGGAGTAATAAATCACCTCTGATTTATACCCAAAGTGAGAGTCTGTGCTTTTCTTATAGGTGGTAACAGTTACAACACAGGTCCACTCTACCCCATGCTCATCATCCCCATGCCTGACCCCCTGATGGTTACTTTGTGAGCACCTGTGACTTTTTGCCTGAGAAATTTCTCAGGACAGAAAAATGTGCACACCCTGCCTGCAGAGCATGGCCAAGTGCGAGGGAGTTCCCAAGAGTTGTCCTCAATCAGTACTAGATGAGAACTGGTGGATAAACACCCCAACCCTCTCCCCTCTCTGCGGGGACAACTCTGAGACATGAGACGTGCCCTGGTTGCACCAGTGGTAGCCTGCTCACTGATGTACCGATTTTGGCTTCATTGCCTAGATCATCTCGTTTCCCCCATTCTCCTACCCATGCTCTTTGGGACCTCCTCTCAAACAAATATCTTGTACTTGAACTTCTACCTCTGAGTCAGCTTCTGGGGCAACTCAAGTCAACAGTATTCTGCAAATAATCACTTTCTGACATGCCTGCTGCTACTACCCTGGTCCAAGGGTCCAAGGTACCATTGTCACTCTACCAAGGGTGACAAAATGAGACTGTTTCAAAAAAAAGAAAATACATTTTGAGAGAGACTACATTCACAAAACTTTTATTATAGTATATTATTATTATTGCTCTATTTCACTCTGAGTTATCATTCATCCCTTACAATGCCTAACTTAGAAAGTTTATCATAGGTGCAAATATGTAAAAAAAAGAACATAGCACACATAGAATTTGACACTATCGGTGGTTTCAGGAGTCCCTGCTGGGGGCCTTGGAGTATGTCCCCCAGGGATGTGGGGGCGTGTGCATTATACTCAAAAGTCAAGTTCTCAGAGAAGCTCTCCTAGACTCTGTAATCTGAAATTATTCTCATTCGTTTTCAGCACCCCTTTATCCTGCGTCCTTTTCTTCATAGCATTTTTCACTATCTAAAATTACGTTTGCTTGTTCATTTGCTGTATTTCCCAGTTGACTGGAAGCTCAGAGGGACTTGTCTATTTCTTTGTACCTTAGTACCTGGCATGTATTAAGGGCTCAGTGAGTGCCTGAGGAGTGTATGAATGAATGAACAAATGACTCCTCTACCGGACCAGATCATGAGCTCAGACACACAGACGAATTAGTAATGTTTAAGCCAATTAACAAGCGAACAGGTCTGTGAGGGACCAAAGTCTACACTCTCTCCAGACCCCATCCAAGGACACATGGCCCTGTGGACCGAGGGCTCCTTCACCGTGGGTCTTGTTACCCCCTTATCCATCTGCACCTGGATAAAGCTCCGACCGCAGGCCACTCTAACTACTCTGTCTTTGCTTTTTAGGCCTTACCAGAGGGTCAGACAGCTTCGTGGGACACAGCCAAGGAGGACGAAAACCGCAATAAGAACCGATACGGGAACATCATATCCTGTAGGTCCTTTCTGGGAAGCCCCAGATGTGGAGCACGTGGGGGAAGGAAGCTAGTGCTGTTCTTTACCTAGAATTCATTACCAAGGAATCCTTGATGTTTCCAGCTTTGGAAACATGTCAAGCTGGGAGCTCTATGTCGGCCTTCTTGTCCTGCCCAGCCCGGGTGGCAGAGCATGGTTGATCTCAGCCAGAGGGAGCGGGCAGGGAGCTGGGTCCAAGTAGAGCCACACCAGGAAGCCTCTGAAGGCTGGGGTCTCCTAGCACTGCCTGCTCAACAACACCCCCAGCCAAAAGGGGTGTCATAGAGGAGACCCCACTCTGGGCAGATGCATGAGCCCTGAGTTGCCAGAAGCTTCTCTGATTCAGAGGAGTAACTTGGCAGCAACTTGGAGTAGGGAGCCTGGGCCCTGGCGTGTAAGGAAGGGCAAGAGAATAGTGTTTGTCCAAGAAGGTAAAGTTCTAAGTAAGGACTTTAGTGCTTAGAAGTAGTCAGAACCTGGCATGAGCCTGAGAGCATGGGGGACAGCCAGCTCAGGCCCCAAGGTGCCCAGGGCTACTCGCGCACACAGATTCTACCTGACCCCACCATAGTAAGGTGGCGGCTGTACGGTGAGGGCCTACACCAGCACGGGTGGTACCGAGCCTGCAGAGGAAAGCATGTTCTTGTGCAGAGCTGGGGAAGATGATGCCTTTTTCCCGTCAGTGAGCTTGACCGTTCCTGTAGGCGCCCCCAGTGAGTGACTTGATGAAGTAAGTCAGTAGGGCATGGCAGTTACACCTGCTGGAGTCAGACTGCTTAGGTTTCTATCCCAGCTGTGGGACTCTGGAATAGTAACCTGGTCTCTCTAAACTTTGATCTCCTTAGCTTTAAAATGATGAAGATACTGAAGACAGGGTCACTGCAAAAAGGTGCATACAGCTTGTCCGCGGACCTGGCACCCTTGCTCTTAGCCAGAGGTTTACTTTCTTGAGGTCACTGATGAGCGGTGTGATAAATCATTCCATTTTAAACCTCATTCTCTGAACACCTCTATGGAAGGATATGAAATAAGGCAGCCGTGGTGGTGGGTGGGATCAGGCATGAGGGGTTCGCTGGGGTAGTAGATTAGACTGGGAGAGGCTGGAGGCAGAGGAAAACGGCTGCAATGATCCCAGCAAGGTTTGATGAGCCCTGAACAAAAGCAATGACAATAACTTGGGTGCAACTGGTACACGGGACTCCATTCTTGAAGGTGCCATAGAACTAAAATACCACACATGAGTAACACACAAGTAGTGTCACTGCCAAATATTGGTATGTACAGCCTTCAAAGCAATATAACTACAGCGAGGACAAAGTTATCTCATACAAATTGTGAGCTCAAATTCTGATTAGGAGTCTGCCATAGCCGTTATCTGACTCAGTGTGACCAACCTGGACCTTCTGACGTCTCACCAATCCTGTGGGGAGAGTCCCTGGGTCTCAGCTCTCAGGGTAACTCAGTTCAGCCAAAGGAAAAAAGAAAGGAAAGACAGCATGGCAAATTGTTTCCAGCACCGTGTAGAGTTTTGTTTTGCTTCATCTGTCTAGACATTGCCTAAGGAAAAAAAAACTTGGAGGAAGAAACAGTAAGATAACAGGCAGATTGTAAAGGGAGAAAGAAGCAGAAGTTTTAGCTTAGCTGTTTCCTGTGCTGATTTAGGAATGGGCTATGAATGGTGGAACTAATCAGAAAACATTTATAATTTGTCTCTTGAAAGATGGTAATTCAGACAGCAAGATTTCTTGCAAGTGAAGCGTCGGAAGGAGATATGCAAACAGTCAGCAATGTGTATTAAGACTCGCGACATGGGCCTCCTCTGCTCAGACCCCGTGCTGGACGCTGGGCATGCGGTCCCCACCAGGGGGCTCCCTCTCAGGCCACAGGTGGCTGCTGGCTCTGACTTGTCCCCAGCATCCTGTGCTCCCTGTGTTCCAACCTCGCTGCTCACTTATTCTCCCTGTCAGATCGTGAGTTCCACCAATTATGGGCTCGTGGCTCTGTAAAATGGGCTTAGCAACGTCTTCCTCCTAGGGATGATGCAGGTAGGAAAAGGAAAAAATGACTCGAGCACTGTGAAGGGACATTCAGTCCTTGCAAGATGAGGCTATCCAGGCTGGGCCCCATGTCCAGCTCAAGCCTGGCAGGAGGGGGCACAGGTCAAAGGTCATTCTCTGTATGTCCCCAGCCTCCCATGACAGCACCCTTGCCCAAGCTGTCATCAGCTCTCACGTGGGACTCTGCCCAGCCTCCTTCCATGTTGCTCCTTAAGTAATTTGGCCCCAACCTTCAACCTTTCTGATCCAAAGGCTTTCTTTGAAATATGAATTGGATGATGTCATTTTCCTACTAAAAACCCTTCAAATGGTTTCCCTTCACTTTAGATCTCCTTATGGAAAAGCCCCTGGCTATCTTCCCACGATTCCCTCTCCAGCACAGCCTCCGCAGTTACGCCACATCAGCCGTTAGTCCCTTGAGGGCTCCATGCCCGCCCATGCCACAGGGACTTTGCACGTTCTAGTCTATCAAAGTGCCCTCCCCGCCTCTCTTTGTCCCAGTAAGGTCTATGTATTCTTCAGCTCCCAGCTCATCCATCACCTCCTTAGTGAATTCTTCTGACCCTTTGAATGTGGCCATAACATTACTGTTCACTCCCAGAGCACAGTGAACGTCTTCTCCTCTGCCCTGTCATCATGTGCCTTTGGGTGCCTGTTGCTGCTCTGTCTTCCTCGATCAAATAGATGCTTTGTGACAGTAGGACCTCGACTACCTTCCACTTCTGTTTCCCCAAATCTGGCACAAACAGCAGGTGCCTGGGAAATAGGAGCTGAAGGGGGAAGGACTCTGAAGGTGCAAGTGGTGGGTCTTTCCCCTCTGCTTCTTAAATAAGACAGAAGACACCCAGAAAGGATGGATGGAGAAAGCCTGGGTCACCAATACCTGGTGCATTCCAGGAAGGAGGAAGAGAGGTGGGACACAGGAGGGAGAGAGAAGGAGCCATCAGGCCCACCGAGTGCGGCTTCTGAGAAGGCAGGAGTTGGAAAGTAAGGACAAATAATGAAGGGGGTTAGAACCCTGTCACCGTGGCTGTAGTGCCATCGTGTCCCACCTACATCCCACAGCCTCCCCCCCTCCCTGGGTGAAGTGACACCCAGCTGGCAGTGTGGGTGTCTGGGGCTGGGAGGAGGGCGAGCCCAGTGGGGCACCACATTCTAGAAGGTGCTCCTGCCCTGCTGCCAGCCCTGTCAGTGTGCTCCTCCTCCAGGCCTGTGTCCAGGGCCCTGACTCGTCACTCGAGAGCCACCCTGGCCGCTGCTCTTTGCCTGATGCCTGGGAAGGGCACTCTGCCCAAACGCAAGGTGGTCTGCAACTTCTGAAGGAGTAAGCCCCAGCGTCACATCATTTCACTAAACTGTTATCTACACCTTCTCCCTGAGATCCCCTGGGGATTAGGCTGCCATCACCCACAGTAGTAATGAGCTTGAAAACTCACCCTCTCCCGGCTGCCTTCTCTTCCTGCCTCACTTTCCCTTCCCCTCCTAATGATCTACCCGCAATGGGATCCTTGCCTTAACGTCTCCTTCTGGGAAACCCAGATGGAGGCACGTCAGTGATACTCATGAGTTTAAATAAACCTGAATCTCCTCTCTAATTTAAGGCTCAGTAATTCTGCAACAAATCAGGGCTGGCTGGCGTGGGCCTGCATTCAGGGCTCAAAGGGGACAGGGCTAACGTAACCAGTGCGTTCAGAAAACAGCACGAGCCATCAAGAGGAACACTTAAAAAGGATGGGGGGAGCCCTGGAATTGAAATGGGAAAGGTAAAAGAGAAAAAGCCCAGAGGAAAGGGAAGTGTTCCTGCCCTTGTATGTGTCCCTCCCAAAGGCAGAACCTGCTCCTGCTTGATAAATAGAAATATTCTTCGTGCAAGAAGAAAACTGGGTGTGATTAGCATCTTAAGGAGCCCAGAGCTCCACGAGGCTGGAGTGCAGGACAAAGGCCCGGGCCAGCAAGAGCAGAAAGGATTAAAGGGAAGAGCAGGAGGAAGGGCGCTGCCTGCAAATGAAACAAAGAGAGACCTCGACAAAACAGCCCCTTCCTTCCAAACGACTCTGTGTAGAATTTAGTAATAGAGAAGTGAGTGGGCTTCCTAGGGAGTGGAAATGGAAAGGAAGAGAAAGGGAAGGAAATGAATGGGGAAAGTAATAACAAAGAGCCCCTTGCCTTCAAGCAGCTGTAGGGCAGGGAGGGGAAATTTCAAGAAGGCCAAAGCACTGCCCGTGGGGGGTTCTAGGGCTGCTCCCCAGTCTGGCCAGAAGGATTTGACGTGGAGCGGAGGAAGTGAGCACAGGGGCTGCAAATTTTGTAAAATGAGCTCCCTTCTGGAAGGGATCTCCGCTGGAAGCAGCTGGGACCCTCAGACCCTCGAGTAATTAGAGGAAAAGTAATCAGGACATCCTCTGTAAAGGTGTGATCTAGATGGGGAAAGACAACCGGGGATGGTGGAGTATCCCCAGCTGAATTCTACCCCAAGGCCAGGAGGTAGGGAGAGGTCACCAGAAGCCGGAGACGGAGAGAGAAACCCTGACCAGAGCTGCAACCTTTAGTGGTGATTCAGCCTCCCAAGGTGACCCAACACAGGGAGCTGGGGGAGTAAGTACCTCCCCCCACACTCCTCCCTGCGCCCAGTCTTCCCCCCATGCTTTGCACAGGCGACCCCAGCCGGCAGCCCCAGAGCAGGGAGGCTGTTGACCTAGTCAGTGGTTCTCCAAGTGTGGTCTCTGGAGCAGGGGTGTCATCTGGGAGCTCGTTAGAGATGTCAGTTCTCGGGCTCCACCCCAGACCTGCTGAATTAGAAAGTATGAGGCCCAGGCCCAGCAGTCTGTACTTTTAAAGTCCCCCCACCCACCAGGTGATGCCGAAGCTGCTCACGTTTGAGAATCTCCCGTCTTAGCTCCGGAGAGCAGCCTCCGGGGTTGGAGAGCCCCGTAGAGCGGGTGGAGAGAGCGTCTGAGCATGCGCAGGCTGGCGGCATATTTTCTGATGCTGCTTTTCTTCCAATCCAGTCAAAGCCACTGACCTCAGGTGTATTGAAGGTTTGGGCCTGAGGCAGGCAGGCTCAGGTTTTAATCTCAGTTCTGTCATTTACCTTGTGCGTGGCCTTTTAGCAAGATCACTTCCTCATCCCCTCTCTGCCCTCAGTTTCTCATCCGTAAGGTGGTTCTGAGTCAGCTCTCAAGGTAGAGAGGCCAAATTAAGATGAATGGCCATTAAATCCCAACCTTATGAGGTCCCTGAGTCATAACTTTTGAGACTAGATGAGACTTGTCTAGACTGATTGAGTTCACAGGCAAAGGGAGATGGCCCAGAGACCAGAGTGGCCTGTCCAAGGTCACAGAGAGAGTCTGCAGGACCTCTAGTCTCTTGCCTGCCAAGAAGCTATCTGCTCCTTACCAAGGCGCCCTGTCTGCGTCAAGCCACACCCACGCTCTGGGGGACGAACGCGGAGCTAAGGGCCTGACCTCAGACCCGATGGGCGCAGAGAAGCCCCTCTCTTCTCTTCCAGGAGGTGGGGCCATGGTAGGCACAGAGGCCCCCCTTCCAGGGAGGAACTCAGGTTGACATCATACTCAGAGGTCTATTCTCACAGCAGGTTTTTCTTCTGATTCCTGGGAGACGGAGAAGGACAGGCCCCATGAGTGCCTTGATTAATGCCCCTGACTCTCTCTCGGCCTCCATCCTGCTTTGCTGTCTGTGAGGGTAGCCTGAGCCTGGCCCCTACAGACCCCTTCTGGTACAGAAACCATTGGTTCCCTGCCTTATCCCCCAGAATTCCCACTTGTGGGCATGCTGGTCCTCATTCAAAATGCCCACCCCTTGGTTTCTTTTCCTGAGAACTTGTTCTGGCCACTGGAGCCTTCTCTGCCTGCTTGAAGTGCCAGGAAATGAATTAAACATCCAGCGACTGAGGACAGTGGGTGTTGAGGACCCCAGCTCCCTCTCCCCAAGGAGGAATGGCTCAGAGGTGCACACTGTTCACTCTCCCCCAGAGCTTCTCAGCAGGATACACCCCGATTGGCCACAGCAGCAACTTGCTGGACGACTTGTCCCTCTTGAATTCCCATCTCACATCTCACTTCGCTCCTGGTGTTTCCAGGGATCACTTCCTAAATCAACTACTTGCACCGAAACCTTTGTCTTAGGTTTTGCTTATGAGGAAATCCAAAGAAGAGGCCTTCTCCTTGGTTTTGGAAAGGCCCCTCAGTGGGGCATTGCCTGGACGGCATGCCTAGGATGCAGGCAAGGTCACAGGTCGGTCGCTGTCCTGCTAACCCTCTGAGTGCTCTGTCCAGCTACCCTTCAGCCCCCTTCACTCCCACAAGGCTGCATCCGCGCAAGCGGCTCCTCTCTGAGCCCCCCGGAGGGGAGCTGCCAACCTGAGCCAGCCTGGGTCTGGTGGGACAGGGAGGTGCACAGAATGTCAGCCCATCTCTGTGTCATGCCCCAGCGCAGCCACCCACTCTCCTGATAATGGTAATTTAATCAAAGATTGAACGCACAGACCTTTCATTTCAATGAGGTATCCAGGCAGTATGGGCAGAATCACCTGCCTCCTCCCTCTCCACTCATGCAAGATGAGGGCATTAACATTTCCAATACTTCTAGGAAATGGCTTTTCAGCTCTACAATTCACTGTAATGAGTCCAATCTCTTTTCTCGGAAAAATCGCCCCTTTTCCTTACCCTCCACAGTGCCCAGAAGATAGGCGGCAAGAACATCAAGTATCCGAACAATAGTCTCTCCCTGGCCCCAGCTCTTTGGAGCGATGCTCTCCTTAAGTGAGTGTGACTTGAGATGACTGATTTACGGGGTTACCTTTGGTGCTAGAGGATGGGAGGACTGTGCAGAGGAGGAGACTGTACCCTCCCCTCCAGGGTGGGCGTGAGACCCCAGTGGGATGGAGACAGAGGAGGTTTGGAAGAGAATGGAGGGCTGGCATACAAGGGTCTAGAGGCAATGAATCTTGGGGTTCTAGGAGGAATGAGGACCCCACCACTCCATAGGAAGCTCTCAACCTTATCTTTCCTGAGTTATTAAACTTCTTGGAGCCTTGAGTTTCTCACTTGCAAAATAACGTGATGATACTTACATCACAGGGTAACCATGAGTGCCAAATGGTATAGCATCCCTAGGGCTTCCAGAATAGTGCCTAGAACATCTTACACCTTCCACACAGGGAAAGCCCTGTACCTGGCTCAAGGTGAATCTTTCATCTCATGGCCCATTTTGAGCAAGATCTTCTGGCCTTTCCCAAGGCAGATAGAAGTGAACAGCCAGAGTACCACTATGCTAACTAAGTAAACAGTCTGCACACTGAAACTTGAGTGTATACCAGTATCACCTGGAGGGTTTGTTCAAACACACATTGCTGGGCCCCACCTTGAAGTTTCTGACTCTGGTAGTCTGGCCTAGGGCCCAAGAATTTGCATTTCTTACAAGTTTCCAAGAGCTGCTGATGCTATTGGTCCAGAGACCACATTTGTAGTTCCACTAGGCTAGGATAGTAATGAAACTAAATTTACATATTTGTGTTGACTTTTCATAACATAGTAAGTGCTTTCATATCTTCCTTCATCTTTTAATCCTTGCAGCAATTCTTCAAAGATAGATTTGATTTGGAAGTTATGGTTAGGTAAATCAAGGCTCAGGGAAGGTGGAAACTGGCCACTAGTGATGTAGTTCCAGTGTGGACAAGCCTCAGGTCTGCCTTCAGAGCCCATGTGATCCTTACCTCCCTTCTCTGAAGACACAAATTGGCTGCCAGTCTTTGGGTGGGACAAGCTGGGTCTACAGGTGTGGTGAAGGATCCGATATGGAGAGAGGAAGAGTTTGATCCCGAGATCCAAGGACACTGCCATCCTTGCATGTGCAAAGGCCCTGTGGTCAGAATAGATATAGTGCATTTGAGTGACTGAAAGAAGGCCAGAGTTATCAGCGTAATACATGGGGAGGAGAACATGAAGCCAGAGAGAGAAGTAGGTCTCGAACCATCAGATCCTGCAAGGCCCTGTGGGGTATGCTAAGCCTTAGTCCTCTGTCACTGTTGTGCTATAGCTGACTCATACCAGCTTGCAAGAACAGATTGTTACATTTTCAGGAATTTTGTGAGCTGGTTAGTGCCTTGTTGGTTCCTTGAAATGGTCACGGTGGGAGTATTTACACCACAGAAATCAGCAGACATTACAGATCAGGGCCTTTTTTTACTCCAGAGAGCTGTTTGTTAAACATTTGCCAATATACTGCTGGGTTTTGTCCTAAAGCAAGAAAGAGCAGATTGATTTCAATCAGACTGATGGTGTTTCTCTAGAGCTGCGTCCAGGGGGCTACTTGGATTCCCACTTCTGTGCAGTGCGTGTCCCGGCTCCTCCGTCACCTGCTCTCTCCTCCCCCACTCCCCAGCCAGCTCCTGACTTGGTGAGGGGGACCCAGGCTCCCCCACCTTCCTCTTCCTTCACCATTGACGAGTTTGCTTCTCCTCCATCTGACTCTTCTTAACTCCTCTCCTTGTCTTGAATATCAAACAAGGAGGACCAAATTAGCTGTTTTTCAAGCTTGCAAAATGTAGATAGAACATAATGAACGTTCTGGGCTGCTTGTAAATTACCTCATATAAACTCTTTCTCATCGCCTGCCGCCCCTTCTTTCTCCGTGTGCATGTGGGTAAACACAATTTTTTATCCTTCTAATTATATAAAGTTAGAAGAAGATGGGGACACAGAATAATATTAGCATCTCTCAGAAGGAATAAATAAACCATGAGGACACTGCCACTTCTTCCAATGCCTTCTTGGTGAACCTACATCAATAGTCTGCCCTTTGATAAATATACACAATAGCGCTTTGCCTCTGTGGATAGATGAGTCTGTATTTGGTGCAAAAAGGGCAAATGGAGAGTGCCTGCCTCACACACAGCCCCAAACCACCATTTATTAAGTACCTGCTGTGTACCAGGCTCTGTCCTCATATTTTTCTTTTTTTTTTCTTTTCTTTTCTTTTTTTTTGGAGACAGAGTCTTACTCTGTCGCCCCAGGCTAGAGTACAGTGGCATCCTATCTCACAGCAACCTCAAACTCCTGGGCTTAAGCAATCCTCTTGCCTCAGATTCCTGAGTATCTGGGACCATAGACACCTGCCACAATGCCCAGCTAGATTTTTCTATTTTTAGTAGACATGGGTCTTACTTTTGCTCAGGCCAATCTCGAACTCCTGAGCTCAAGTAATCCACCTGCCTCAGCCTCCCAAAGTGCTAGGATTACAGACATGAGTCACAATGTCCAGCCTCTACTTTTCTCTAGAGCAGTTTTATATTTCAGAAAAATGGAGCAGAAAGTAAAAAGTTCCCACGTACGTCCTCCCTCCCACCCACGTACTGCTTCCTCTATTATTAACATGGTGCACCTGTGTGGCGCCTTTGCTACAATTAATGAGCCAATATCGATTCATTAGCTCAAGTTCATTGTTTACACTGAGGTTCGCTTTGTACGTTGCACAGTTCTCTGAGGTTGGGCAAATGTATAACGACGTGTATCCAGCATTACAGAACCATATAGAAGAGTTTCACTGCTCTAAAAATCCCCTGTGCTCCTCCTGTTCGTCTCTCCCTCCCCCTAAGCCCCTGACAAATATTGATCTTTTTACTGTCCGTGGAGTTTTATTTGGGTTTGCTTTTCCAGAACATCATACAGTTGGAACTGTACGATATGTAGCCTTTTCAAGTTGGCTTCTTTCATTTATCAGTGTGCATGTCAGTCTCCTCTATGTGGCTTGGTAACGCATTTCTGTTTATCACTAAATAACATTCCATTGTATAAGTGTAGAGATGCTCCTCAATTTACAATGGAGTTATGTTACAATAAACCTTTTATATTAACCTTGACAGACATTGATGGGAAACAAACAAATAAAAAAAAAGCATAAACAAAAGAAGTCATAAATGCGTTAAATACACACGTAACCTACTGACCATCACAGCTCAGCCTACACGCCCTTAACATGCTCAGAACACTGACATTAGCCTGTAGTTGAGCAAAATCACCCAACACCAAGCCTGTTTTATAATACAGGGTTGAATATGTCATGTAATTGAATGAATATTATACTGAAAGTGAAAAACAGAATAGTCGTGTGGCTACTCAAAGTGCAGTTTCTACTGAATGCATCCTGTTTTTACTCCATTGTGAGTCAAAAAACTCTAAGTCTGTCCATCTTCAGGGAGGGACCGTCTGTTCCACAATTTGTTTATCCATTCACCTATTGAAGGACCTATTGGTTGCTCCCAAGTTTTTGTGATTAAAAGTGAAGTTGCTGTAAACATTCATTGTAGGTTTTTGTGTGGATATAAGTTTTCAGTTTATTTGGGTAAACACCAAGAAGTGCGATCACAGGGTACTATGGTAAAAGCATATTTAGTTTTGTAAGAAATTGCCAAACTGTCTTCTAAAGTGGTTAGACCGTTCTGCTTTGCCACTGGCAACGAGTAAGAGAGTTCTTGTTCCTCCCCATCCGCACCAGCATCTGATATGTGGTTGGTGTCTTAGCCTTCAGCCATTCTACTAGGTGTTGGTCTGTATCTCATCAAGGTCTGTATCTCGTTGTTGTTTTAATTTGCAATTCCCAGCATAAGATACTGAGCATCTTTTTGTATGCTTACTTGCCATCTGAGTGTCCGCCTTGATGAGGTCATCTGTTCAGGTCCTTTCACCCTTTTTTAATCAGATAATATGTTTTCTTGTTACATATAGAAATACCTCTGTATGTTTTGGATACAAATCCTTTATCAGATTTGTGTCTGGCCCATATTTCCTCCCAGTCTGCATCTGGGCTTAATGTCCTAGCACTTTTTCTGTCTAATATTTTCCCATTTAAGCCTCTCATGCCTGTACTCTGAGAGCTGTGTGATACTGGTGTCAATTTACTAAGGAAGCTGAGGCTGAGAGGGATCAACCACTGGTTTTGGACACCCTGCAGAGCCTGCAGGTTGCTGGCTAACCCCGACTGCCTCCCGTGTTTCGCCCGCATTGCTGTTCCTCCCATTCTCCAAGTTCCCAGGACAGGAGACTCTTGCATCCCCGGCCTCATGTGCCTGTGTTTTCAGGATCTCTGATTTCCCTCTTGCTGTTGCCTCTAATGCAAAGACTCCCTCACTGTCCACTGGTCAAGCCTTGCCCATTTTTAATTCTTCATCCACCTGTCATCCACCTGTCTATTCCTACCTTCTAGACTGGAAGCTCCACTCCTGTGAATAATCTGTTTCCCCCAATAACATAACACACTCCTTAGGTGTAAGTATCATGTCGATGACATTTTATTAATCCCTTCAACTAGCCTGACACATGGTAGGTGTGCAGTAAATGTGTTCTTAATAAATGAAGGAAGAGGTGATATTGGCAAACACTATCATCTGTCGGCAAGAGGCTCCTTTCATCTTTAAGAATATTTAACCAGAAGGAATGAGTTTCGTTCTTTTTGTTTTGTTTTTCATCATTTCTGCTTTCAGATTTTTAAATTTAATTTTGTATTTTAAATATTCCCTTTCAATGTTTTAAACCAGAATTTCTGTTCCCAGTGCTAAGGACCCCAAGGGCAGGCATAACTCAATAAATCAAGGAGACTTCTGAATCAATAAGTCATTAGTGAGAACACTGAGTAAGAACACAATGGGCATTTTCACATTTTTAATGCTTACAGTTCCCGGAACTGCTGATAACAAGGCTGGATGCCCCAAACACAGAGCCAGGCACCAGGCCTTGTCTGAATCCCAGGCACCTGCATGGGATGGCCTCCAGGAAGCCCCCCTCTCTGGGGCTGGAATACTGCAGGAGCTGGGGACCAGCCATTTGCACAGACTCCAGCAGAGATACCTGAGAGAGGCTCAAGGTCCCGAGGCAGAGCCTCGTGTGAGCAGAGCAGAGGCTCCAGGTCAGAGGGACCTCAAAGGGAAATCTTGTCTCTGCCATTTACAGGCTGTGTAACTTGGGAAACTTGCTTAACCTCTCTGAGCCCCAGTTTCTTCATCTGTCAAATGGGAAGAATCATAATACAGCATCATTCTGTATCCTTATAATAACCTATGACATTATTTTGAGGCATAAATGATTAAGGGAGATAATATAAAGTTACCTTCAAACCACTTGCCTGCCTCACCCTCCACCCTTCTACCCACCCAAAGTGATTACTTAGATACCCCTCCCCCAGTACACCCTTTCCTTACTTCCACTGAAATTCTTCCCCATGATAAGCAAAGAAGGTGGCATTTAGCATAACTCACTGTCTAGCACTGTGCCTGCCACATGGTACATGCTTACTGAATAATTCTGAGATTATCTAAATAATAGCTATAGGCTGGTGCCCCAGACCAGTTCTGGGCCTGCTTGTGCATATTATGGACCCAATTCCTCACCTTCTCCCACTCTGTTCTGCATTTGGAAGGTAACGGGCCACTGCAGGTTGCATCTCTCAGGCTCTTTTGGCAACTGGCTTCTGGCCGGGTTGGAAGGGAGAAGCGGGGTGATCACCCCTCTATCCTAATTACAATTGCTTTCCTCAGCAGCAAGGAGAACTCCTCCTTCTCCCTATCTCCCACCGGAGAGGGCCACTGGCCTCAGTTTCTAGCAGGTGACCCCAGTCCTCCCAATGTCCCTCCAGCCCTGGGCAGGCAGTGTCCCCTCTGTTGTTGCTTTTAGCCCTTCACTCTCTTCTGACTGCTCAACAATTCTTTTTTTTTTAATTTATTTTTTATTAAGTCATTTGTACATAGATCATACATACATTTACACCATTATGTGTTCCGATGGGTTGATTATTTGTACAAATTAGAGTGTTTACATCATACTAATCAACATAGCCTTCACCTCACATACCCAATTACAGCGTTAAGACATTTGTGTTCTACAACTTGTACTTGCAATATGCTCCATAGGTGTGGTCCCCCTACTAACCCTCCCTGTATCAACCCACCCCCCTCCCTTCCCCTCTCCCTCCCCTTCCCTCTTTCATCCTAGGGATGTGTTTCATTTTTCATATGCAAGTGTGAGTGATTATAAATTGTTTCATTTTTCATATGCAAGTGTGAGTGATTATAAATTGGTTTCACAGTAGTACTGAGTACATTGGATATTTTTTTTCCATTCCTGAGATACTTTACGAAGAAGAATATTTCCCAGCTCCATCCATGTAAACACAAAAC
>CAUYON010203511.1:0-23120 GCA_963573935.1 Arctocebus calabarensis | reverse complement strand
AATTACCTTTCTCTTCTGAGTCTGGAAGCTTGTGCCAAGCTTCTTTTCCATAACCCATCACTTTCTTCTGTTAGTGCACTGTAATGCAAAACCAGTTTCTCCTCTTCTTTCCATTTATTGAAACTCAGGTCTGTCATTGGGTTTTGAGACTGATCACCCAGCTTTACAACAATCTGAAAAGTGCGTGGTGGTATTGTTTTATAGACAGGGAAATGAACACAGTGATTTTTCCAATGATGCTACAGCTAATAAGTGATGAAACTGGGATTCAAATTTGGTATAGGTATTTGTTTAAACTCCACTGCCATTACACAATTAAGGTTCTTTAGATAGATCTACCACCCTGCTTCATAGAAAGTACCAGGTGCCTGGATTGCCACTGTCATCACCACCACCACCACCACCAAAACAAACCAATAAACAGATGCCTAAGACCACAAGCATGATTTATGGACAGTAAACCCAGTAAACATCACAAGCATGTTATTTTTGCCTAACTCTCTAGTTTTATTTTTCAATTTTGGCTTTCCCAGGGGGGGTTTATGAGGTTTCTTTGTCCTAGTTTTCTTGCAGATGTTTTCAGTGGTGACATACTGGTTATAATTTGGTGCCACAGAACATTTCAGTGGAATTATTGGTTTAGTTGCTACCTTAATGCTACTTTGATGCAGCTGAAATTTCTGCAGCAGAGGAAGAAGAAATTGCTTCATGCTTGGTACTGTCCTTCCCTTCCCGCCAAATAATGGTGGTTGCTGAAAGTCCTTACAACTGCAGACTAGGTAATTGAATAATTTGTATATCAAATTAAGGCCCAAATGATGCTTTTAATAGCATAATTACTCATAATAAGGAAAAGGTCAGCATTCACTAGTAATTATCTATTCTCTATAATTTTTTAAACATGAAAAAATATGCTTTGGCCAGCACATCCAAAGGGGAAAAGGCACTGTAAAACATCAGTGGTATGAGAAAAATCATGCTTTATTATTAAATTAGTAATTTCACTTGAGAGATACAATGTATAATTGATCAGTTAATTTGCCTGAAGCCTTTCATTTAAATACTATATTTCATAGATTCTTAAATGCACATTTTCTTTCGTACTTTCTTATTTCCAAAATCAGGCATCACTCTGTGACATAGTTTATTTAGCATCTTTCTTTCTCAGTCTTAGCTGTATATAAAATTAATGCTTGTCTTAAAATCAGTGTCATCTTAGATGAAATAGGGATTCAGCTCTTTGTGTTTTTTTTCCCAGTGAGATATCTCTAAAAGACTAAAAGAACTCTTTAGAGAGAGCTAATGCTGAATTAATGCAGAAGACTAAATTCACATATTCTAAACCACTCATTCATTTCTCTAATTTATATTACGTGCTTTATCTGTGTGAGAGATAGTGTTAGTATTTTATGAGAGTAATAATCACCATGATAAATAATATCTCCTGCTGCATTTGGAGAGTGCTTTATAGTTTATCAGGGACTATTACATGCATCATCTTATTTATTCTCAGAGTTACCTTGGAAGATAGATATTATTCCTTTTCCTTGGCTAAAGAATCAGCAGCAAACCTTCTGAAGGTCGGGCAGCTCAGCTAAAGTTACCTTTGACAATGTTGACAGTCAGAACCAGAACCAGGGTCTTTCAACTCAAAAGCCACTCTTTCCACTGGGAAAAGAGAAGAACGTCTAAATGAAAAAGAGCTTTCAAAGCACCTAGATCTAGTCCAAATCTTACTGTGCAACCTAATAACTGAGTCACTTAGGCCAGGTCATCTATCTTTTCCCATGTTAATTTTTCATTACTACTTAGGTAATATATTAGCATAATTCCACTGTTTAAAAGCAGAGTATGGAGTTAACAAACACAATGTATTTGTATGTATAAATAGCTTTTTCTGCATAAGTGATATTGTACTATATATAGTGTTTTGTGATTTGCTTTTCTCACATTATATACTGGTGATTTATTCATTCAATGAATATTTACTATTCTCAGCACTGAGAAATCCCCATATTTAGTTTCTTCTTTTTCCATTCTCTCTATACATGTGTGTGTATGAATCATAATTTATTAAAACATTTCCCTGTCACTGGACATGTAGCTTGTTCGAAATGTAATTTCAATTACAATGAATAATGCAATAACAATTTAAAAATTACAATTCATGCCCATCTGTGCAAATGTGTATACTTGCAGGCTAGATCTCTAGATGGGGGAAGTTAAAAGGCAAGTGTGCTTACATTTTTGTTGCTTTTGCTTAACTATCCACAAAGGAAGCTGAACCAATATGTGTCAGAATAGGCAACCTGAGTCTCTGTGAGCTCTGTTTATAGAACTGAGGAAATGACACAGAGTTCTACTGAGAATCCTGCAGAGCAGAGTAATGATAGTCACCCTGCAGGCTTTCATCCTCTTCCATGGATAAGACAGATCCATCAGAAAAGTACCCAACAAGGCAGTAAATGCTACAGGTGTCTGAATGGCACAGGTCATTGTAAAAGGTCAGAGAAAGGTCTAGACGACTTCTGGCTGCTGTGTGGAGGAAGCGCAGAAGACTAAACCTTGACCTTCCTAGAGGATGGGCAGAAATGGGCTGGACTGCAGCATTTCAGGCAGAAAGAATAGCATGGGTCAGGCAGAGAGAGGAGACGCATGCAATTGGAAGATCTTGCAATCCAGCAGAATCCTGTAGGATCTGATGAATCTGTAGCCTCCCACTGTCACTTAAAACTTTTGTGTTAAAATTTCTGCTTTCTATTGCATTAGTCATGCAGCAAAATAAGCCACTGTGCTTCGCCTCCTTACCCAGACACTGCTTTACATCCTTCCCTACTGTGCCCAGTCACAATTACACCCTCATGGATAAACTACTAAAAGACCCCCATATTCCTCTAGCAATTCATAGTGTTCATGAAAAGGTCAGGATAGAGTTGAAACTGGAATGAAAAAATCTAGTCTGTTGCCCTCCTGGCGCCTTTCAGTTGAACTCAGGTGAACTGCTGTGTGCCCAGCCTTCTTCCAGGCAGTTCTGAGTCAGGGAGAGAGAAGATTGACGAGAGTAAGAAGACTTTCAGACAAACTCCTTACCCACTACAAAACTTACATATTAAAATAGGTCATTGTTTCCTGTCTGTAGGGGTCAGTGAAGTACCAGGTATCTCACTGGGTCACCTGCTGCTGTGGGTTCTTTTCTGAAGGCATTTCTAAACCAATGAAAATA
Source organism: Arctocebus calabarensis (assembly GCA_963573935.1). Taxonomy (NCBI): domain Eukaryota; kingdom Metazoa; phylum Chordata; class Mammalia; order Primates; family Lorisidae; genus Arctocebus; species Arctocebus calabarensis. The sequence continues at coordinate 19,897 of CAUYON010203511.1, read as the reverse complement.
ATAGGAGGGCGGTTGAGAGACATTTTGGCATTTTTAGAGAGGATACTGTTGCCAAAAGGAGTGGGTTTTGTGTGTGTGTGTGAGAACATGAGAAGCCTGGTTAGTTTCCAGAAGTAGTTGGCAAAATCCCATCCTCCTTGTAAGTTCATGTTACTGCCTGGTGAATCTGCCAAAAGTCATGATGATAGACTTTTTGGTCTTTCTGCAGCTGTTTGCCCACCATCCACAGCCATTTCGTGTTGTGAGGAGCTGGGCCTGGGGTGGGGGTGGTGTGCATGTGTGTATATTTCCAGTGCTAGGTTACCCTGCTGTGTGTTATTTATTCATTTCCACATGTATACAGTTGATGGATCATCTTGTTACTTACTATAAAACAAGATTTGTGGTATATAGGAATGGGATTACTGAAGGAGAAATAGGGGCTGGCTTGTGGCAGGTCTCGACCACCCACTGGATGGATAAGTTGATTCACAGCCTGGTCCCAGCTTTATGCTCTGGTGGGGTTCAGAAAGCCATGAGGCTCATGACCTTGTTAAGGCCTTTTGGGCTCATGAATTGGAAGAGCGTCTTGGCAATTATAGTGTGTAGTCTAAGAAGCAAGGACGAGTCATAGATTGCCCTGGTCATAAACAGATTGAGGATCATCTGCTCTGCATTTTTGTCTTAGACCATAATTGATGGAGCAGGATTCAAACAGATCCTTACCAATTAGCATGCTTGGCCTGGTTAGGAGCTGCTGAGCCTATCACTGCCCTAGAGTGGGTATCCAGCAAGCCTCGAAGGCTAATGACTGGTCTAGACATCTTACTATTATGTACTTTACGCTGAGTCTACATTGCAGCAAAGATCACAGGCCACATGTTCTGCAGAAGAGCACACTAGATGGCCCCACCACTCTTCTAACTGAACCTGGATCAGAGACCTTAACTTTAAAGTAGAGGTAGCACAGCTTTTGATACATAAAATAACAAAAACGGTAATAAAAATAATGAACATTCATGTCGGTTCTACATAGTAGTCATCATTCTAAGGGCTATGTGTGGATTATACCACTTAATTCTTCAACCCCATGGGGTAGGTGCAGTTATTCTTGTTTCAGCCAAGGAAATGGAGGTATCCTGAGATTATTTGCTTTGGGTCATGTAGCTGTCAAGTGGGGATTTAAGCCAGGTTTTAGGATCTCCAAGCTGAAATTGATCATGGGAGTTCAAGAGGACCAGAAGTATTTGTATGAGTGAAGATATTTATGAATGGGCAGAATCAGGTGATGGTTGGACCAGATCCTCTGAAAGACCGCAGTCCTGTCATTCTCTGCTCCCAGCCACCTGGAATCCTCTTTTCTGACTACAGCTACTAGGAATCATTGATTACCTAAAATGTTTTGTGAAGCAATCCAATGAAGTGAACCAAGAGTTACATGTTAAATGTTACCATCTTTACTTATGTCAAGTGAAGTCAGAGACTTTTTGTGATCAGCAAAGAAAGTGTAGAGTGGTTTATTAACTTGCTGTACGTTTTATCAAAATTTGTGGGCAGGGAATCCAACTGGTCTAGACATCTTACTATTATGTACTTTGCGCTGGTCTAGACATCTTACTAAACACTCACCACCCCAGTTTTTTTTCTTTCTCCCCTTATTACTGGCAAGCAGAACACATTTATAGTTTTACTTTGAGTGTTAGGTTAATAATATTAATATAAATCCTTTTTCCTTTTTATTTTAGTAATTTTTAAAGAATCGTCAGTTCTAGACCTGCTTAAGTAGATGTCAGCCATTTTGTAGAATACCTACAAAAACAAAAGATGTTTCTGAAATTGTCTTTTAAAATACTTATCACACTAGGATATTTTTTTCATAGTTAACATTTTCGTATTTATTGTGTGCCTACTGTGGGCCGGAATGGAAGAAGCAAGTGAAGCATGAATAAAATCCATAGCTACAACTATAAGTTTTCTCCTATATGAAATGAATGCAACAATCGGATGACTGTAATTATATGGAATGGAATAATTATAGTAAAATGAATATGATAATTAGATTTATTTCACAGAGTTCTGGTTAAATTGTATAATCTTTGTATGTCTTACTCTAATGCACATTCAAGAACTCAACAAAGTTTGCTACAGCCACATGGCTTCGAGTGTCTTGGCTTCTGAACCTGTGGACTGGACCCAGCTGAGTACCCTGCTTTAAGCTCTTTCTTGCTCTGCAGGCTCCGTGATCTGCCTTGAGACTCCTGTTTGTGCTTTTACATTGCTCATGGCTGAACTGCGACTATTTTCAATCCTATATTGAGATTTTCTGCTATCAAAACACCGTGCTAGGTGTTAATTATGAGTGCAGCAGAGTGCGGGCCTCTCATTCGTAAGGTTGAGGCACCAAGATGTGAGATGGAGAACATTTCCTCCACTAATCTGTTTATTTCCCTTTAGTTACCACTAGGTGATAAATGAAGACTCTTTAAAAAAAATGGATCCATCTTAGAAACTAGGGTGTTTATAGGGTAACCAACTTGTTCAGGATGGATTTAGAATTGGAGGTCTTGAGTCCCAGAAATCCCATAACGTACAGTTTCCCCAGGATGCGCTTACTTTTAAAACTCAAAGTCCCAGGTTCTAGGAACGTCTTTGGACCCAGGCAAACTGGGATAGTTGGTCACCGTAGGCATAGAAGACCAAGACCATCAAGAATGTGCCCCCCACATCTTGTTGATATGTAGTTATTTTGCCAGAATAAAAACAATTCTAATTTCCTTTAAAGTTCTGTGGAAAAGATAAGACTGTTCCATAGCTTCTCCTAAGGGCAGCACTTGAGAGCATCATGAGAAATCCAGGTCTAATCCCCTGCTTTGTATATATCTGAAGCCAGGTATAGTTAAATAGGTCTGGATGTTCTACAGGACTTTTGAGAATAACAAGATGACAGTTGACAAATGAGAAATTCCTTTTATTGATTTGAAATGAGAACCATCCTGGCAAGCAGACAAATGCCTGGGGTATAGCTCATCACCTTCTTTTTGCCCTCACGAAAAGAGTAGAAAATCAAATAGTAAAGGTTTCTTGGTAATCATGGTACCACAGCAAAGGAAGTTTATCATATTAGAGAGCCACTGAGTGTTACATGAGTGCAACTCCCCATCTGAAGGAACATATCAGTGCCATGGCTCCCAGCCTTGGCTCTGCAGTATAATGACTGATCCCAGGTCTCTGCCTTCAAAGATTCTGATTGAATTTGGGGTAGATCCTCAGGTATCTCTCTTAAGAAACCATTCAGATTATACTAATTTTCATCCAGGGTTGCAGCTAAGGATGTAGGGATCACTTGCTTTGCTTGCCTGGGAAACCTTCTCCACTGGACCAGACACTGAGAACCAGGCACTCTGACTGCTTTACCTCCATAACACCATTCTCTTAAGATAACCCTGCAAAGCACAGCACAGTGCCTAGTACTTTCTGTTTGTGGTTTCCTGAGAATAACCCAGAGCATCTCAACAGAACTTGTTTGTGGTGGGGGGAGGTGGAGTTTCATATTTCTTATGGTGGGATAAATCTTGGAGTGGGCTATTAGCTCCAATTTTAGATCTTGTCCCCGAAGCATAACAGGGCAGTCCATTGGGAGACTTTAACAGTTAGAAACTATGGAACTATATTTGTTCAAAATAAAGAAACCAAGTAAGAACAAATAAAATTATTTTTGTGTATCCTTACACCACTCACAAAAGACTTTCTCTATCATCTTGACTTGCCTTTGCAACTTTTAGGGAAAACCATTTATTTTCAGCAAAATAGTCAGCATTCTGTTGGTTAGATTCAAATGAATAACTATTTTCCCAAGTTTGAAAAGCTCGCCTTAATCTAGTACTCTCCTAGGTTCAAACCATGGTCAACCTTGACTACCTTTTCTGGACCCATCTTTGCCTTTCCTCTGAAGAGTTCCCTGTGGCAGTCTAACTCTCCTAGGCCATTGGCGATACAGAGTCACCCTGTGTCTACTCTTCTTGTTTACAAGATTCTGGAAGATGGCTGACTCAGTCATATTACACTACTTCACAACACCACTGATTGAAGTTTGGCAAAGTTTGCTCCATCACCTATTGTCAATATAAAGCAAGTGCATTTCTTTGCAATGGTTATTTGTGGGAACTTCTCCCAATTCTCCTTTTGTTTTCACAAGGCCAGGAGGTGAAGGACGGTATATAATTGAAGGATTGGTAGAAATCCTAATCCTTTCAGGAGCTCTTTTGCTTTTACGGGCTTCTTCTATAAGCTGCCTCTGAACTATTATTTTCATATTTTAGTTGTGGAAACTCAGATGTAGTATCACAGATTAAATGACCTCCCCAAGGACATTCATTGCTAGTCAGAGGTTGATCCAGTAATCTAATTAAGGCCTTATAATTCCAGCAATGTTGCCAAAACCACACTTTCCCCTCCTCCTCCTGCCAAACCCAGTAATTGAGGATGATGACCTGCCTGGCTCTCTGCCCTGGAAGCCTACTGATCCCCACCACTGTAGCCATTTGACCATGTTTAAAGGCGCTACTCAGGCTGAGTGTTTAGGCAGTTGGTTGTTAATCAGAATTTGTGGGACCCTGGTCAGGAATGTTTTGCCACCTAGGCCTCTTTGGGCTCGGGCTGGATGTGAATGGATTAGCCCCCTTTTGCTACCTGCTACTTATAATGAATAAAATCACTTTTTTGTTCCCTCTCATCTGGATTCTCCCATTTGTCCTCACATTCCTGCAAGACTGAGACAGCCTGCTAGGTGCCTGGCCCATTGTCCCAAAGCCCATGTCCTTCCTCTAAGCTTTTGCCAAGCAGTGGGAGCCCTCTTTGCCTTCCTCTGCCCACTCACCACCTGCTCACCTTCCCATACGATGCTGACTTTCCTATGTGCCATTACTGTGCTCCCTGGGATTCCCGAATGAATCCTTGTCTTTATCCTGCACCTCCTAATATGTCAAAGCCTGCCTAGCCATCGTGTCTCACCACACACCTCACACAGGGCCCTGGCGGCCTAGACTTCTCTGGATGAATTGCCTACAGCTGGGCCAGCCCCACCCTGCCCAGTCAGTCTGGGATCAAGGTTCTAACCTTAACCCACCCATCACCTGTGAAGTTCCATTTTCTTGGTCTGGAAAGGAGCCGTTCATCCCCAACACCAGCTGAAGATTCTACTTGGACTCAGTACTTTCCTCACCTTTCATTTATTTCTTAGGAGATGTAACCTTTTATCCTGGCATCTGGTGGTGGTGAGGGTGGTTACTAACAATTGCCTTTTGTCTTTCTAAGTGGTGCTTGGCGTCTCTGCTTTGGATTTTGTAAGTGGTCCTCATTCCTCATTGTCCTTATTTTCAGCCATAGTGTGTCAGGATTGCTCGCTCGTCTGCCTGTTATATTTTTTTTTCTAGTTTGATACTGTGGAGGATTCTGTTGATCCATATTCCACAGCATTGATCTAGCCAACCAGTAGATGAATGTATGGACAGATGGATAAACAAACAAACGTGTAAATAATTCTGTATTGCTTTTGTAATGACCTATGGCTGCGACAGCTGGCATATTGGTCTGTGAGAAGCTGAGGGTTCTAGAAATAGATGACTGTCACTTTTGCAACTGTCCCCTTCACAATCCCTTAACTATATAGGTGACATTCAACACATGAATATTATTTTTGTCAGTATTATTTTTTTATCTTAGAATATTAGGGGTTACATGTGTTCTGTGTACATACATTGTTTTTGATAGATTGAGTCTCTAAGTGTGTCATTCATCCAGACAGTGTGCACTGTAGTCAATGGTTCTGAATTGACCAATCCCGCTTCCCCTTGTTTGATTTTCCCTTAGATTTACTGTCGTGCATATCTAAGACAAAAACTATTGTTGTCTTGTCAAAGTCAAGTTTGGTATTGGAATAAAGGAGAGATGAGTACATATTTAGCAGAATAACTATATTCTTCATGTTGTATAGAAAGAAGCAAGACAAGGCTATTAAAAATATCTAAAAATAAGTAAGGTCTCTGAGGTAATCACGTTATCAAATGTAAATGGAACCATGATTTGCAGTATTTGAAAGTATTAGGAATAAGAGAGGCTTGAAATAAACCAACCCTAGGAAGGGACAGACATGGGACTATAGTAAAATCAAATCATCTGATACCATGTATATGAGACTGACTGAGCTATTCCAAAATTTATTAAACCCTCATGTACATATAGCATGTTTTCAAGTTTCACTGTAGTAAATTCCGTAGCAACACACCACTGTACGTACCCTTTTACATATAGGTACCCATGTTTCTGTAGGATGGAGACCCTGAAGAGGAATTGCTCATTGGGAACACTGATCGGAACTTCAAAAAGGCAAAACTAGTTGAAGACAGAGCGTTTTTCCCCACTGGTTATTGTTAATCATTTCAATGCTTGGGGATTTTTAAATTTAATGTTTTTATTATGAGTTCATATGATTAGGCTGCATTATGTGCACTTGTAAGGTAAGGCCTAAAGTCTGAGTCTGTCTGAGTCCTTCAACCCAGTGAGCATGCCATGTCAATGCTTGCACTTTTGGGGGGTGAAAACCCATCCATTGTTTCCCTTTTCATGTCTCTGTGTACTAGAGAATACTATGCAGCCATTGAAAATAATGAGGCAAATAAGTATGTTCTAGGGTAGCAAATATGTGCAAAGCCTGTATTGGGTGAGAGCCAGAGGAGAAGCGGTGTACGTGATCCTGCATCTGCAGGGTGGCTGGGCTCAGAAAACCATGCATTCCTCTTAATATATGTACATGGATAAAACACAAAGCAAAGAAAACATGCTTGAAACTGTACCTCAAAAGGGCCATAGGTGCTACCTCTACCGAGCTGAATGGGATTAGGAGCACACTGTGAAAAAGGCGTTGAAATTTATCCATCTATGTTCAGGTGGTTACAGTGAGAATGCTTTCAAGCAGGACCAGGTATTAATTTTTTTAATTAGATAAAACACCCATGGTATCTTCTGTCTTGGGTATCTGAGCCTTTGTTAAGTGACTGCTGGAATGGCAAATTACATAAAGGCAAACATTTATATGATTAGCAAGTACTGTGTGATGGGTAGAAAATGATGGATAGGACCTTCACTACCCCTGAAATGCTCAGGGTTCTGTGTGGGAGCAGACATTTAGGCAGGTAATTAACCCTCACTGGCAAAGAGACTCTAAACAGGAGAATATTACCAAGAACTGTGGGAACAAGGAAGGGGGAATTGGGAGATCTTCTAACAGAGATTGTTTGATTCAGGACTTGAAAAATATGCAGGAATTCTCCAGGTTAAAAAGAAAAAAAGGAAGTTATGTGCTAGGTAGATAAAACTGTGTGTAAAGGGCACAGATGCAGAAGAGTCAGGCATTTATGTGGCTGGAGGGTCTTCTGGGAAAGTGATGGGTAGTGAAGCTAGGTAGGTGCTAGTCATGGCGGGGTTGCCAGATGGGACCATAGAGATCCCATGATGCTTTCACCCCAGCATCACCATTATCCAGCATGGCGGGGTTGAAAGGACGCATGTGTATGCATGTGAGCAGCCCTGCTGTCTCACTGTTCACAGCCTTGTCACCTGTGCCCTTCCCCAGAACTCCTCCCATCCTCCTCTCTACTTCTCTATCCAGTATCCCCATCTCAGAATCTTCCACCCCTCAGTTTTCTGTCTGCTTCTGTTCACTGCATTGATATTTTCATGCACCTCTGTCCTTACAATACCTGCTCTTGCTTCTATCTCTGCCTAACTCCATGTCTGCACTTGACTTTCACTGGTGCAGGCAGCAGGCCTGGTGCATTCCTGCGGGTGCCCAAAGCCTCTGCTGTGCTTCTCTGTCCTTGCACTTCTGCTCTGGACAACTCTTACCTCAGTGGGATTTTCATCTCTGTGTCCCCAGCAAATAGCATAGTTTATGGCAAACAGTAAGTGATCAATGTTGAATAAAATGTATTAAATGGGATAAATGAATCTTCCTTCTGTTTAATGTGTAGTTATAGGATGTTGTGGTTATAGGACCACGTAAATTAGAATTACGAGATGTGAGAGTGTTCAGCATGCCTCTGTGTGAAGGGCTCAACTACAACTTGAGTGTTACCTGAGAATTGAAAACAATGTAACCTAAAAATGTATACCCTCATGCTAATTTGAAATAAAAAATAATAATTCATGGAAAAAAGAATGATAAGGTGGAACATTAGTGAGGGGACCTATGAGAGAATTCAGAACAGACTTCAGGCCAAATTGTTATTGGAAAACACATTTCTGTTCAAAGTGGAAACTTCAATAAAATCAATGTTGTAATGCCATTTTTACTTTTAAATTTTTGGTGCTGAGGCTTATATATAATATATGCACAATATCTTCAAACTTTTATCACAGTTTTTATTTCAGTGAGCAGTTGTGATCAGAAACGAATCTGACCACCCCATCGGAACCGACACCTCCGCACAGCACCCCTGTACCTTTGTCCTGGTGCTGGGCGCTCTCCTCACCCAGGTTTGTCTTTCATGGCACTTACCACCGCTGGACTATCAGCGTGGGTAACACCTGTCCCCTGTTTCGGAACATTAGTCGTGTGGACGAGTGCCTTGCCAGTGCTTCTCAGCAGTGCCTCCCCAAGCGCCTTGCTTGCAGTGTGTACTTGATTAAATATTTTATGAACCAATGGCTCTTCCAGTCATTCTACAGAAAAAGCTACCGAATCATTCACCTCCTGCATGATGTCAAATGTTCATCATATACAAGTTTTCTGCTTTTGAACTTCTAAGAGTTAGGAGGGGCCACTTATGTGGCAGATGTAAAAATTTTTGCATGCATCTGACCCCAAATAGTCATCCAGAGTTGTTAATAATTGTTTGCTTGTTTTAAGTGGCTTTTAAACAATTAGAATTTTGATATGCAGAGGCATTATCCTTGCCTTTACTGCTGCCCTTCTAGCCAGTCCTTCAGCATTTGGATGAAGTCCTGTTTAAAGTAGAAAATAAAGAAAAATGTAGAAGGGCTGCTGAATATGTTAACCCTGGAAATCCAAACATTTTGCAAATGGGAACTGCAAAGTTAATATGATTAGAAATTATTATTTGACACCTTTCCTGTGTAGCATATTTTCAAGCAATATATTAACATTGTAAAAACTGAAGTCATGAACTGAATACACCCACATCCACCCACCCATACACACACACACACACACACACACGCATACCCCCACACACTCTCTCTTTCTCATATGGCTGAAGACTTACCTACTATTTGCTTTGAACAATGGGGCAGACAGAGCATGAAATTAAGTGTCAGGCATATTAAATCTACAGATTTTAAACTTTTTATATGGTCAGTTTTTTGAACAAGTAACAGTAACTTAAAAACTAGTTTGACTCTAAAAAGAATTATGGGCTAAAATGCCCTCGATGAGTAGGAATAATGTGATTGAAAAGCTAGCTCAGAGAGAGGCTGACATCACCCTGCTTGCAGTGTGAAAGATTTTTGCTGCTTTATAATCAATAATCCCAAATGACTCTGAAATCCCAAATGACTTTGCTGATGTGTAAAAGGTATAGAAAAATAATGTAATGGAGGAACATAGAATCAGTGGAAAATTAGTTTGGAATCCTTTTGTGGGCATTTCTTTAAAGCATCAGAAAAATGTCTGCACTTGATTTTCTCTGGTCTACATATCAAATGCGTAACCCAGCCATTTTTATTGTTAAGGTAATGTGCCTTCAAATCAAAAAGGTCAAGAAATGCAGGTGATACCTTTGAACCCCCAGCTTACTTTTGCACCTGCTGAAAACACCCAACTGCTAAAGGATCAGCAATGGGCCCCAGAATAGACATGGAAAATAATGTGCATGCAAAGACAGAGGACAAAGGTTTTTAATTTAACAACCTGGCTACAATCAAGAGGGAAATGGAAATGGAATTTAAAAATGAAAAGGGAAGCTTATTAAAAGGGAAAATGGGAGACAGAAAAGATGAAAACATGAAAGAGGATTTTAGATGCTGTTTTCTGGAGGAATGTGATTTAGTTAAGCCAGGAAACTGCATTTGTGGTGTATATCAGTGTCACTGTTCATTCATGTGAACTCCGGGTTATGCTTGTCAAGGATTGGTGGGGAGGGATTTTTCTTCTTTTGCATTTGTTAAGCACTTCCATAGGATCCAAGATTTCGTTTCCAGAGACAGAATGTATGAGCTGAGGGAGCATTGCTCAGTGAGATTCCAGATTGCTATTTAGGGACCCAAATGATCCTCCCTAGAGAAGGTCATTCAGCCTCAAAGACCCAAAGGATAAGTCTTATTAGAAGAAAAGGCTGAGCAAATAAAAATGCCTCCCCTGGAAAATGCCAAGGTGTGTGTGCACTAACAGGAAGCGGGGATTCATGTTTAATTGGATAAGGATGGCCCATCACTGAAAATGCCGAAATTTCTCTTCCTAACAATAAGAGCCAACTTCGTGTTTAACTCTGAGGAAGACCAAGATGTGGTACAATGTTTATCTTATTTTGCCTCCCTGTGGGTCTAGGTGAATTATACCACTGGTAAATAATGAATGTAGCTTATAATATAGCTTTCAGCATAGGAAAACATTTTTGAATTCTGATTTCCACCTGCCTCATATGTCTTTAATAACAAAAAGTAGCACATGTAGCGATGGTGGGAGTGGCAGATGTCTGGGCAATAATAATAATTATGTCAGAGAATGATGTTTATTAATTATTAGTGCCAGGGATTAAACATCATGTTTTATTTTTATTTTTTAAATAAATACTTATAACAAACCTGTAAGATAAATACAAATATTGGGGAACAGCAGCTTAGACAAACTAAACCACCTACTTGTGATTGCATAGCTAGTAAACCAAGATGTAAACACAGGTCCATGGAATTCTGTTTGAAAAGAATTGGGCTGAGTGCTTGTTCACAGTTCCACACAGCCTCCATTGTTAGAGTCCTTGGCCTATTGGGCTCAAGCTATAAATAGAAAGTATATAATAGAGGAAAGACCTTATTTGTATTATTTAGTGCTCAGAACTCCACACTTATACAATGATAGCCATTGAACAAATAGCCAGTAATATATTTGAATGAATGAATGAATGAGATAGGGCAGAACCGTCAATACTTTCAAATGTAAATGCACAAAGGCACGTCAGGACTTTTTAGGTTGCTTGCCCTTAATATCAACTTTGCTGTACTGTCTTTGAGACAGGAGAAGACACAAGGAGATGAAGTTCTGCATTCTCACCTCTAGAATTCACATATTATTAAGAAACAGTATAAATAGGCTTGATACCTGTAGCTCAGTGGCTAGGATGCCAGCCACATACATGAGAGTTGACAAGTTTGATCCCAGCCTGGACCTGCCAAACAATGGCAACTATAACCCCAAAATAGCCAGGTGTTGTGGTGGGCACCTATAGTCCCAGCTACTTTGGAGGCTGAGGCAAGAGAATCGCTTAAGACCAAGAGTTTGATGTTGCTGTGAGCTGTGACCCCACAGTACTCTGCCAAAGGTGACATAGTCAGATTCTGTCTCAAAGAAAAAAAAAAAAAACAGTATAAGCAATAGAGCTCCATATTTTTTGTGTAGTTCATTCAGCTAAATATTTGAGTGCCTAGGTGCCAGGTGTATGAAATATTGTAAGTGTAGGAAACTATCAGAGTTTTAATGAAAGTATTATGTCTTAAAATATTTTGGTAATTGCTTAAGATCATGGTCAAGCAGGACAGCCTTGAAAGGGAGGATGTTTAAGTTGAAGCATGAATAACAAGACAAAAGCAGCTATGAGAACATCAGAGAGAAGAGTCAACTTTTGTTACTTACTATAAGAATGTGCTTTCTGTGTTAGAGGAACCGAGAGAAGGGAGACTGTCTTAGTCTTGGAACATCAGGACCGAGGCAAAGAAGATTAAGAGATTCACTAGGAGAGGTGGCCTTACAGGTTTGGAGGCTGGAGTATGAATTTTATTAGGAGTCCAAAGGGGATGCCACTGAAGGACCCAATCAGATTTACATATCTGAGCGTTTACTCTGGTTGTGCTATGGACAATAAACGGTAGGTGACAAGTGTGAAAATTAGGGTATAGGAGGTAATTTCTGGAGTTCAGGTGAGAACTAGTTGTATTGGGCAACTGTATGGAATGGCAGAGGTGGACTGAGTGTCTGGATCCTGGAGGTGATTTCTAGGGCCATTCCATAATCCTGTGTGTAAGCATTTGTGTGGCAAGGATAAAGCAAGGGGAAACTAAGGAGTGAAAGGATCATTAATGAGATTTTGGTCAGTACATACCAAGATGTACTTCTCACAGTACATACCAGAAGAGAAGATCTGAGGGAAATCATGAAGTCTGTTTTGGGCATGTTCAGTGTGAGTGTTCTGTTGGATATCCACATGAGATGCCAAGCAGGCAGCTTTTATGGATGAATAGGATGTGGAGAGTGAATATTGAGAAAGAAGCATGAACTTGAGAGTCATTGACTTATTGACATTATTCAAAGTCAGTGGGCTTTAATATTAACACAAGAGAGAGTATAAATAAAAAGCAGAAAGAGTTACAAGAGCAACGCCCAGAATAGACCATTTAAGTCAAAGGAAGCAGTTGTGGCAAAGAGAGAAGGTATAACTAGTGTGGCAGAGAGAAAACCATCAGAGAGAGACACAGAAGCCAGGAAAGGAGGTGTGGCATTGAAAGAAGTCATTGGAATTGGCAACCCTAGTGCATCAGTGGTTGTGACAATAGTGTGTTGAATGGAAGGATGGGAAGAGAAGCCCAACTAGAGGGTGGCAAGATAGTTCAAGGGACTGAAGCATATCTGTTACCTCTGACAGCCCTTTCAAGATGTTTTTCTATGGAGAAACCAGACAATATTATTCGCCTCAAAAAGAATGGAAATTCTGACACTTGATACAATATAAATGAACCTTGAGAAAGTAAAATAAGCCAGTCGGAAAAAGGCAAATACTGTGTGATTCCACTTATCTGAGACACCTAGAGTAGTCAAAGTCACGGAAATAAGAAAAGTAATTGCCACGGAGGGGCTGTATGTGGGTAGGGTTGGAATCGAATGTTACTGTTTAATGGTTACAGAGTCTGTTTTACAAAATGAGAAAAGTTCTAGAGATGAATGGTGGTAATAGTTGTACTTAGTAATGAGAATGTACTTAGTAATATTGAACTGTATGCTGGAAAATGATGAAGAGGGTAAATTTTATGTTCTACCACAATTGAAATATTTTTTAAACTATAAAAGTATAGACATAAAACCTGGAAGACCCAATATTTAATAAAAGGAGTTCTACATAAAAGAACAGAATATGCAGTGTTTTAGAAATAATAATACAAGATTTGCTGGGGTATTATCTTTAAATTGAAAGAGACCACTGACTGCCTGTCAGAAAGGGTGAAAGAGGATCCATATCTGAGCACATTCTCATAAATTTCAGAATATTGAGAATAAAAAGAAGGTCCTGAAAGCATCCTATAGAGAAAAATATAAAATATCCAAAAAAGAATGAGAATCAAGCCACCTTAGACTTCTCACAGCACTACTTGATGATAGAAAGCTGTAAGGTAGTGTCTTCAAAATTGTGAGGATATTTTTTTTTCAACTTGGAATTCTATATCCAGTCATGTTATCAATCAAATGTGAAGATAGAATAAAGACTTTTCCTGATATGAAAGGACTGAGACTGTTTACTTCCCAAAGCCTTTCTTAGGAAATTGCTTATGAATAGACCAGCAAAAAGAAAAAATATAAATTAAGAAACAGGAGAGAGTTTTTCATCCATTCATCCTTCCATCCAGGAAGGCATTGGAGGCAAATCCTAAATGACTCCTGTGTAACAGATCTGGGAGCAGCCAATTTAATTTGATCCTAGGAAGATTCAATGATGTAGATCTTTGGGAAAAAACAAAAAACAAGGAATTTGATAAATAGAGAATATGATTAAAAATCTTTGAAAAAATTGATACCAACAAAAGGAAAAATAAAGGAAATTAAATACCCTAAAGACCATAAAACTTCATAAGCATATTTGCTCCATGGCATGAATTTAAGCAAGTGCTGCATATACGAAAGTCTATTTGCTTTTCATGCTGGAAAACTTTTTTGAGATTCTCAGTGGTTGTGACATTGTACCACTGAGAATGTGAAAGAAGAAAAAGTAATCCAAACCAGACTAATTGGCCCTGCATTTGAACAGTATTTATACAGTCATAAGAAGGGAAATGCTGCCTATTGATTTTTTTTAAAACTGTGAATCAATCTACAATCATCCTTAGCATAGCAGACCAAATGTTCTGAGACAGAAAATACATGCTATTAACCTCCACAAGGTAAAAGTAATAATGCAGATGACAGAAGGTAGGACTTCAAAGGAAAGGAACAACTAAAGAAAAAAAAGGAGTCCTTATTAAGAAAATCAAGTAGATTTAAATATATTATTTAAGATTACAATAGTAATAATAGTTAATATTAGTAATACTAGGTGAAAACATTCAGAGGAATAGACAGGAGGAAGAAGCCAGCATATATGTGCCAATTCCCATTCTCATTGAAGTAACAATGGATAATTCTCTTATTCTCACAAATTAGAGACTGAAAAGCATTTCCCCTAGCAATTGCAACTGAAATTGGAGAAGGGAGAGAGTTAGGACTGTGTTTGGATTCTACTATAAAGATAAAATAATTGCCAATGAGAAAAGATGGGACAAGGGGTTGGTATTTTTCACTGTAAGCTCTTTTGCATAACTTATATTTTAAAGAAACTGTGTACTTTCTTTGATAGCAATATGGAGATTAAAAATTGGATGATTATAGAAGCATAAAAACTTCTTAAATTATTAATCAAATAAGGACACCTAATTATTTTTTTCAGTGGGGAATGTGGCCATAAAAAAAGTATGTGGATATGGATTCTGAAAAAACCACTTTAAAAATAAACGGAATTATATTAGTAAGGTATAAGTCCTCAGTACAAAAATTTTTAATTATATAAAACTCAGAGCAGTAGAACCTCCATAGTTGACCACCTCCTTAAGTAGATCTAATTTTCATAATCTAGGCATGCACCACTTGTACATATTAATACAGTAGGCCTATTTCCTTATGCTGACCACCTGCGTATGTTGACCAGTTTCTTACAGTCCCTTGGGTGATCACTTTACAGAGTTTCTACTTATATTCGAAAAGTAAATGTATATACATAAGAAGATTGTGTTTTTTCTATTATTATTGATCCCATCTCTTATCTTTTTCCTAACCATAGTAGAGCCTCTGTAAGTTGACACCCAAGAGACTATAACAAACTGATTGACATACAGAAGTGGTCAACATAGAGAACCAGGCCCACTGTATGATAAGTACATGTGGTGCATGTCCCATCTATGAAAATTAGGTCAACTGAAGGTAAGCCAATGTAGGGAGCTATGGGGATTCCACTGTATATGTTTCTAGTGAGATCTTCAAAGCTCTGTCAATATTAGATTGCTGGACTGTTGGGCCTGAATTGACCAGTCTGTCTGAACTAGAGTTTGCTCCTATGTTAGTCAGCTCAGGTTGCCTTAATAAAGTGCCACAAACTGGGTGGATTAAACAAAAAGTAATTATTTTCTCACATAGTTCAAGAGGCTGGAAATCTGAGGTCAGGGTGCCAATGTAGTCAAGTTTTGGTGAGGGCTCTCTTCTGGGCTTGCAGATGGCCATGCTCTCACTGTGTGGTGGGGAGTTGGAGAGAGAGAAAGAGTGCTTCATGAGCTCTCTGATGTCCCTTATCAGAACACTAATCTTGTCAATCAAGGACCTACTGTTATGAACTCATTTAACCTTAATTACTCCCCTAAAGGCCCTATTTTGGAATGTAAGTTGGGAGTTAAGGCTTCAACATATGAATATGGAGAGACCATATGAGACTCCATGGACACTGAGTCCATACCACCACTCACTGAGTTAATTCTTCAATTGGATGAGTGGAAGAGATGGACGAATTGTTTTGCCATCAAGAAACCGTGGAGCTGGGGTGGGTAGCTCTTAAAAGCCCGAGAGCACTCACACTGGAACTTTTACACAGACCAACCCTTACCTTAAAGGATTCTAGAAATTTTAGGCTTTTCAAGCACAGACCAACCCTGCTCTATAAAATTTAGCTACAATATTTTTTTAGGGCTTCTCTTTTCTTTGGATTGCCAATAGCAGGGTGGCCCCAACTTCCCTAGGCCCCATCAGCCCTCTCTTTTTTACAAAATCATCCAAACTACATGCTCAGCCTTTTGATTATTTTGTTTGATCTTGGCAATAACTTTGTAAAATGGGCAGAGTAGGTTTTTCCTTCTCATTTTACTGGTGATGTTGACTAAGACACAGAGGTTAGCACTGTCCTATGGCACAGTGCAGAAAATGTGCCTCCCTCCCGCCATAAAGAGAGTGGAGAGAGCCCTGGGGTAGGAGTCCAATGTCTGGTTCTGAGCTTAGCTCTACCTTGGGCATACCCAGATTAGGGCAAAGGCAAAGTTGCCTTTGATCAGAATTATCTTTTGTTTTTTGTAGAGACAGTCTTATTTTATCACCCCCGGTAGAGTGCCATGGCATCACACAGCTCATAGCAACCTCCATCTCCTGGGCTTAGGTGATTCTCTTGCCTCAGCCTCCCAAGTAACTGGGACTACAGGTCCCACCACAATACCTGGCTATTTTTTTGTTTTTGTTTTGCAGTTCAGCGGGGCTGGGATTGAACCCACCACCCTCAGGATATGGGGCCAGTGCCCTACTAGCTGAGCCACGGGTGCCGCTCCAATGATCAGATTTATCTTAATCAGTTAAGAAAGTAATCTAGCATGGGAAGCTTCAGTAAGGTAGCTCACATCTCTTATCCTCATTTTTTCCTCCTATATCCATCTAGCTTGAGTGATGTCATGAAGTTTGAAATTATTGCAGAACTGGACTGCATACAGCTCTGAAATTCATCAGCAGTGTGACCTTGGATTAGTTACTTCAACTCTCTAAGCCTATTCTTCTGCTAAATGTAATACCTACTTTCTAGGTTATTGGGAAAATTCGACATGACTTACCTATTGTTCTTAAAACAATTCTTCTCATATATGCTGTTATAAAACAATCAGTAATGTGATACTTGAAATGGCATCAGTACATTCTTTTGCCACATTCCCCAGCCTGATTTGGTCAGGCTTGACCACACAAATTCTCACAGGAATTAGAAAAGCAAGAAAAATGTCCCAGCATGCACCAAGACCTCTTTGAGAACTCAGCTCAGACCTGGCCCATCATCACCTCTGCCATGACCTTTTGGTCAAAGCAAACCTTATGGCTCTCCCTGGCCCCCCACACTCAAGAGGTGCATAAATAGATGCCATCTGATGGCAGAGGACCTCCTATCACATTGCACAGGGGCATTTTTGCACTGAGGATATTTCTGTTGTCACTCTGTTGCATTGTTATTCCAAGGGAATTGTTGAAGAAATGAGGTAATGATGATCAATAACCATTTTTATAGTTCGTATTTATTTTCATTTTTTGCTTTTGTCATGCTTCCATTCATCCAGCTTGTACACAGGGGTTTGCCGATAAGGTACGTGCTCGGAGAGCGTGTGAGCCTCTGTGTCTTGCACACATAACACCTCCCGTAGGGCGTGCTCATCTGTGTGGATGAATGATGGCTTTTCCTGCTGTACTGAGACAGAGCAGACACAAAGTACAGAGTGATCCTCTCCCTCTGTATTTCTTTTGACAGGCTGCACAATCTGTGCTGATAGGAAGAACAGGCCTTGATAACCAGAGCCGTCCAGGCTGCCAGAGACATCTTGTTTCTTGTTGGCTGCCTGTGCGCATCTGTTTATTCCCTCTATGAGGCTTTATTGTTAGAAACCCTGATGCTAGGCACTGTGCACTTGGGGGCCAGCAGATTTTACCAGCACTGTATGCAAGCATCCGCTTCATAGCTTGTGAGCAGTAGCATTGGCACATCTGGCGAGTGCCTTCATAAATAGCTCCACCAGGTGCCTGGGGAATCCGGGCTATATCTTTGGCATGAAATTAGGACACTTTGTACATGACTGTCCCTGGAGATAAAGGAAAGCTGACTCTGACTCTCAGAGGGAAACAAATGGCAGGACTTATCATTGGAAGACACAAAGTGATTCTTGTATAATTGCAGCAAAGCCTAGCCCAAATAAGGTGCATCCCATTGTCCCTTTTGATTTGACATCTTTATTTTTCTGTTGTTTTTCATTTCTTCTCTTTTTCTATATTGTCTCAGGTCCTTCTTTCTATGCCTTCCCTTGCCCCTTTTAATCCTCTTCATTTCTTATCAGTAGTTTTTCTTTCATTCTTCACTGATTACAGCCAACACCACCTTACATGACTAAAGCTCTAGTCAGTAGGACTCTGAAGAGTCTGCTTGTGTCCACTGTACCACGCAGCTGCTTCCCCTGCTCGGGCTAGAGAGGACAGCTGGAGAGGACACTGATGCCATTTAGGAAATACTGAGAGATACATTCTGGACTCATGTGGCCGGCAGTGTTTGAATGCTTTAGACCAGGGGTTCTCAACCTTCCTCATGTCATGACCCTTTAATGCAGTTTCTCAGGTTGTGGTGACCCCCCAACCATAAAATTATTTTCATTCCTACAGCAATGCTTTAGACAGACCATTTCTAATCCTTCCACAAATAGCAGATAGGTATATTATTTGCACTGTATTCAGAAACATGTTAGAATGGCTCAATGACTTGCCCTAGGTCCACAGTGCCAGTGATACCACAACCTCAAATTTGGGTCTTCATGATTCTAAATGCCAAGCTTGTTTCATAACATTGCTCTTTGTATCAGTTGAGAAGAGAAAAAAATGGAGGATCAGAGATGTGAGCTGCCTTGCTAAGAATGATAGTGCTAGACTGCCTCTGCATTTTTGGCTCAATATAAGAGAAATCTAATTAGAGGAAAGGCAATTTGAGTCTCAACCTGGAAATGTCAACAGTACAGTTGGGGCTTGAACCAGTTTTCTGATTCTCAGTGTATATAGTGACTGTGATATATGATGATCAAGTAGGTAGTTCTTTCATTGGTCAACAGATAAGTATAGAGTCCCTGCTTTGTGCCAGGTGCTCTTCCAAAGTTTGGGATTCTTCACAGAATAAGAAAGACTTCTGCCCTATGTAGGTTACAAGCCAGATAATAAACAATAGATAAAATAAGTGAATTATGTAGTGTGTTATATGACACTTGCTATGAAAAAAGAAACAGTGGAGAAAGGTGATGAGTATTGGAAACAGCAGGAGGAGGAGTGTTGCATTTTTAAATAGGAGGTTGAGATGGGATTTATTGAGAAGGGAGCAGTTGAGCAAACGCCTGAAGGAAGTGAGGGGGGTAGTCATAGGAGTATCTGGGAAAAGAGCATTCCAAGCAAGGTAAGAAGAAAGCATAGTTGGCATTTTTGACTGCTAGCAAATAGGCAGGAACAGAACGTCTTAGGGGAAGAGTATTAAAGATGACCTGGGTGGCCAGATTGCATGAGGCCTTGTAAACCATTTAAAAAATTTAAATTGAGGGCAAAAGAAGAACAGGATGACTTGTTCTGAGGATTAGGTAACCAGATGCAGTAATCTACATGTGGCATGACACTGTTTCCAATAAGGATTGTAGCAATGTTGGTGAAGAAGAGATTGGAGTCTAGCTATATTTGTTTTTTTCTTTTTATTGTCTTGATTATTAAATCATAGCTGCATACAATAGTGCAATCAAGGGGTACAATGTGCTGGTTTCATATACAATCTGAACTATTTTCATCAAACTGATTGACATAGCCTTAAAATAAAAGTCATAAGAACATTTTCTTTATCAATTACTCAATTTCATAAACAGGAGA
>CAUYON010203505.1:0-10917 GCA_963573935.1 Arctocebus calabarensis | reverse complement strand
TTTTTTGGTTGCAGCCGTCATTGTTGTTTGGCGGGCCCGGCCTGGATTCGAACCCACCAGCTCAGGTGTACGTGGCTGGCGCCTTAGCCTGTTGAGCCACAGGTGCCGAGCCTTAATAAAAGGATTTTGTCTGTAAAATTTGGATTCAAGTCGAAAGGCTGCACTCAAGGATCCAGAAGGCCACATGTGCCCCAAGGCCCCATGTTTCCCACCCCTGCTGGGTGGGGGAATGGCTGTACTAATTTATATCCCCAGCAACAATGTGCAAGGGTTCCACTTTCTCCCACATCCTCTCCAATATTTATCTTTTGTCTTTTGATAACAGCACTTCTGACAAGCATGAGATGAGATCTCATTAGGCTCTTAATTTGATTTTCCTGATTAGTGATGCGTTGAGCATTTTCTCATTTATTTGTTGTCCATTTGTGTAATTTTTGAGAAATGTCTGAGTTCCTATGTGTTTTGCATATTAACCTCTTATCAGATGTACAGTTTGGCAAATGTCAGCTTACGTTAGATTTTGTGCTCTTCCATGAAGGGTCACAAAGCAGATTGCCTTCAGACCCAAAAATAAAGACTTGAGATTTTGTTCCTTAAAACAGTTTTATAGGTAGAAAAATGTTTCTAGTCAGCAGTTTAGAAATTACCTTTGGCAGGAACAGTTGTGTGAGTGGAAATTGCAGTGTCAGCTGGAATCAGTTTTAACTAGATCTTGAAATGTTCTTGGTTTCAACTCTGGTGTTATATGGAGATTGTGGGGTTTGGAGATTGTTTTCCTCTTTGTTTTTCAACAAAGGCATCTTTTTAATCATTTGTTTAAAAAATCAGAATCCAAACACTGTGTTGGTACAAGTTGATTGCTTCAAAAGTGATTTTTTCCTCTCCCTTAGGGTTATAGAACAGGCTATGCTTACAGGCATCCTCTCATCCGAGAGAAGCCAAGGCATAAGAGTGATGTGGAAATCCCAGCAACTGTGACTGCTTTTTCCTTTGAAGATGATATGGTGCCACTCTCTCCTCTCAAATACATGGCACAGAGACAGCAGCGTGAGAAAACAAGATGGCTGAACTCTCCAAATACTTACATGAAAGTGAATGTGCCCGAGGAGTCTCGTAATGGGGAGACCAGTCCCAGGACCAAAATCACAGTATGCCAGCATTTTACATAGTTTGCCTTTACTAAATATTTTGCATGAATTGAATGTTCTTTGTCAAAAATATTGGGGAAAAACCTGATATGTTTGACTCGACATGCCTGTAGCTCAGTGACTAGGGCACTAGCCACATACACAGAGACTGGCAGGTCAAACCTGGCCCAGGGCCTGCCAAACAACGACAACAACAAATAATATCCAGGTGTTGTGGCAGGCGCCTATAGTCCCAGCTACTTGGGAGGCTGAGGCAAGAGAATCATTTAAACCCAAGAGTTTGAGGTTGCTGTGAGCTGTGACACCACAGCACTCTACTGAGGGCAATATAGTGAGACTTTATCTCCAAAACAAAAACCAAATATATATATATTTGGGAAATAGAATATAAGAAAAATATATATGTGGGAAATAGAAGATAAGAAAAATATTACTATCATTTACCAGGTTTTAACTTTTTGCAAAGCACTGTTTATTTAATTCTAATGTGAAATGAATTTTTTTTTTTCCAGTTTTGTAGATGAGAAAATTAAGGCAAAAGAGGCTAGGTGTGCTGGCTCACACCCATAATCCTACTTCTGGGAGGCCAAGGCAGGCAGTTTGTTTGAGCTCAGGAGTTCAAGACCAGTCTGAGCAAGAGCTAGACCCCTGTCTCTACTAAAAATAAAAAAACTAACCTGGTGTTGGGGGTGGGAGGGAACGCCTGTAGTTCCTCTTAATAGGGAGGCTGAGGCAAGAGGATCACTTGAACCCAAGAGTTTGAGGTTCCTGTGAGCTAAGCTGATGGCATGGCACTCTACCCTGGGTAACAAAGTGAGACTGTTTCAAAGTAAATAAGTAAAGTTTAAAGAAAAAGAGCCGGGCGGCGCCTATGGCTCAGTGGGTAGGGCGCTGACCCTGTATACCAACAGTGGCGAGTTCAAACTCGGCCCCAGCCAAGTTGAAACAAAAAAAATAGCCGGGCATTGTGTCGGACACCTGTAGTCCCAGCTACTTGGGAGGCTGAGGCAAGAGAATCGCCTAAGCCCAGGAGTTGGAGGTTGCTGTGAGCTGTGTGACGCCAGAGCACTCTACCAAGGGTGATAAAGTGAGACTCTGTCTCTTAAAAAAAAAAAAAAAAAGCTACCTTTAATGGTAAAGTCGGTATTTGAATACAGACAATCTGACTCAGGAGCCCAGTTCTTACCCACCACATGATAGTTCTTTGTAGTTGATATTGCACCAGTGAATTAGAACAATAAAGTTGCCAACATGTAGTTATGCCAAAGTTGCATGAATTGTTATATGTAGCTACCCTTTGGCAAGACCTTGTAGGTAGAAAAATGGGTTATTTTAACTTTTTCAGAATTTTGCTTCAGATTTGGTTAATTTTGGATCGCTTATCACCAAATATTTTCTAGATACTCAAAATTAGTTCATCCTATCATAAATCAATAGCATTTGATATGGAAATGCCGAGGCATCGAAGAATTTTTTACATATTCTATAAGATTTCTTGTCTCCCTGTAAAATAACATAATTCATAAATTTTCCAGAATTAATTTTAACAGAGATTGGTGGTCAGTCATCCTTAATCTTAATAAATATTAGCTTTCTTAAAAGATTATAAAAATGGGATATATGAGAATTATATAAGTGCCTTCAAATTCTGTGGTTCTGTTAGGCTGTGTATTATCAGATTATCCCCATTATAAAATGTTGATTAGGGGCTTGGCCTTTTCTGTCAACCACAAATGAAGTGAAGATCCTTAAGAAATTCCTTTAGTTCTTTTTGATGAGTACTTTACCATCATCATCTCATGAAACTTCAGTGTAGGACACAGAACTCTGAATATGAGTTAATGGGAGGTCAGGCTCTGGTCTGTGCTCAGAGTAGCTTCCAGCATCATATTTTCAACTGTCAAGAGGAGAAAAATTAATTAGCAGTGTAACTAAGTATTCATGTGAATAGTGGGACCATTTTATATTTTTTTAAAAGCAAAAGCTGATTTGGGGCCTTTTTCTAACTAGTATGAAAGATGAACTAATTGACCACTAAGATACTGCTTAGTGAAATATTTTAAAAGATTGGCAAGATGGGGCAGCTCCTGTGGCTCAGTGAGAAGGGCACTGGCCCCACATACTGAGGGTGGCAGGTTCAAACCTGGCCCTGGCCAAATTGCAACAAAAAATAAACAATTGAAAATTAAAAAAAAAAAAAAAAAAGATTGGCAAGATATATGCCCCCATTGAGACTGTAAACAATTATCAAGAAGTACCTACTAATGTTAAAATTCTTGATTCTTTAGTGGATGAAAGCAGAGGACTCCTCTAAAGTTAGCAGTGGAACACCTATCAAAATTGAAGATCCAAATCAGTTTGTTCCTTTAAACACAAATCCGAATGAGGTACTAGAAAAGAGAAATAAGGTAAGACATTGTCTTATGTGGCCAGAGGAGACATTTTTGTTCTGTTTTATGTTTAAATCATTACTCATGGAATCGGATTAATACTGAACTTTGGAATTTGAATACAGAAAAATTTAAAATTCAATATAAATTTAGCTAACATTGGCTACTTCTAACTCTGCTAATCATCGATAACAGGCTACATGGGGAAGAAGTATTAGACTATTTCGGCCTTAATGAACCCTGGTATTTTGGGGGAAATGCAGTTCTCTAACAGTGTAAAAAATAGGAACCCACAAGCCAAGAAGAGGAGAGTTTTTTAAATTATTTTTTATTAAATCATAAGTTTGTATATTGATGCATTTATGGTGTTCAAGTGTACTGCTTTGATATACAATGTCAAAAGTTTACATTGAACTAGTAACACATCCATCACAATTATACTCATTTCTGAATAGTTTTGAAATGTAACATTGCATTATGCACATTAGGTGAGGTCCCCCCAAATACCCTCCCTCCCCTGTCTTTCCTCAAGAAGAGGAGAGATTAATGTGAGTTATTAAGATGGTAAAAGGTCTTTGTGGAGGTGGGAATTGAAGAACCTCCTACTCTGGAGTGGTCAGATAGTAAACTTTTAGGAAAAGAGAAAGCAAAGGTTATCTGTACAGTTGCCTCCAAAAACTTACTGTTTTTCAATTCAGATCCGGGAACAAAACCGATATGACTTAAAAACAGCAGGACCACAGTCACAGTTGCTCGCAGGAATTGTTGTGGATAAGCCTCCTTCCGTAAGTCCATGAAGCAATGTGATCTTTGTTTTTTATTTACTCAAGGAATTTTTTGGCTTTTTAAATATGCATATTTTCATTAAGGTTAACATAAGCATAGGCTAAAAAGGTCAATCTATAAGACTTAAAGTACTATCTTCAGTTTTTCCAGAGGAAAGGACTTTCTGTTGTTGTTACTGCTTCTAGCATTTATCTTGATGTTTCAAAAGAGCATCTTTATTCTGCTTTTTCTTGGTCTGTCAGTTTTAGACCTTGACTGTATTTTATGAGATTTATGTCATTGATTGCAAGATGTACATTATTTTATGTATCACTAAAAGAAAAAAAAACACTTGGCAGTTATAATTGTAGGAAGCCATAAATTATAACAGGATTCCCAATTTCAGAGATAGGAAAATGTGGAGGGCAAGTTCATCGTAGAATTAACGAAACATAGCAGGGACTTCTTTTATGGAAGATGAGGATTTAACCTGTGTACACAACGCTTCCCTTCTTTCCCCCTCTGTGTCGTCCCTGTAAGGTTATATCATAGTTTTTGTTGTTGTTAAATCATCTTTCATTACGTATATTATTATTTGTTTGCTACTGAGCCAGGTAGTATTTCCTTTCTTATACAACTTTTCCCCCCATCCTTGAGTTAATAATTGCCTCCTTTTTTCATTTGCTTAGTATTTTGGATACGTTGCCTTAGTTTTTCATGAACTTTTCAACCAAATTACAAAGACCCTCATAGAGTGAAAGCCAAAGGGTAATCCCTCCATTCTAGCCTCATTATTCTGATCTAAATCTGGACTTGTTCTCAGGCTGCATAGGTTCATTCTCAGAAGTCATCTGTTTCTCATCTATGTTGTATCCTCTGTTTCCTGTATCTTGTGTCTTTTGATTTCTTCATTTACTCCGTTATCATAGAGCACATCCTCAAATAGCTTTCTGAGAAAGGATACATAGGAAGTAACAGTTTGAAATGCCTTTATTCTACCTTCGAATGTGCACACTATGAGTATAGAATACTAATAATTTTCCCAAAAAATATGAAAAGCATCACTCTGCTTTTTTACTTTCGGTGTTTTTTGTTTGTTTGTTTGTTTGTTTAGAGAGTGAAACAAGATCTTGCTGTATTGCTCCAGGTAGAGTACAGTGGCATCATCATAGCTCACCACAACTTTAAACTCCTGACTTGAGCAGTCCTTCTGCCTCAGCCTCCTAAATATCTGGGACTACAAAAACATGCCACCACACCGAACTAATTTTTCTCTTTTTAATAGAGACAGGGTCTCACTCAGGCTGATCTCAAATTCCTGGTCTCAAGCAATCCTCCACCTTAGCCTCCCTAAGTGCTAGGATTGCAGGCGTGAGCTATGAGGCCCAGCCTATCTTCTACATTGTTGAAGTAAAAAGGCATCATGATTCCTGAACCTTAGTATAGGAGTCTTTTTTTTTTTTTTTTCTTTTAGAACATGCTACATCCCTGCTGTTCTGAAATTTTATGCTCATGTGCTTCGTAGTAGAACTCTTTTTAGTCTCTGTTTTAAGCAGTTAGCAACCTTAAACATTTAATAGCAGATTAATCTGCAAAGTCATATCCTTCAGTTTGGGGAACTTTTTCTTTAAGTATTTCTTCAAAAGTGTTTTTTCCCCCCCTCCAATTTCTTTTTTCATATATCTTGTTAGTTTGGATGTTTGGCATTTTGAGTTCCTGATTTTTTTCTTTTTCTCCTATTTTCTGTCTGTCTATCCTGGTTTCCAGAAGATTTTCTTAATTTTATTTTCAACTTTTTATTTTCTTGTTTTTAACACTTCCTGTTCCCTGAACGTTTATGCTGATCTTTGTTTCATGGATAAATTTTCTCTTATTGCTCTAAAGGAATCAATTTTAAATTTGTTGCAGCCTGTGCTGTCTTGTTTCTTCTGGGTTCCCTTTTTCTTGTTGATTCTCGTCTTCCTTTTCTGTGTCAGAAGCTTTCTTCAAGTATTTGGTAATTTGCAGCAATCTGTTTACAATAAAGAATGAAACATGAAAAGCTGATCAGAAGCTCTGGGCTTGTATAGAGCTTGGAGATTGGTGAGTTTCTCTGTAGGGTGACTAGATGGGAACCAGCTGGTTTCTCTGGAGAATCCTCAATCATTACTATCTGAATTTCTTTTATCTGGGACTATTTAATTTATCTGGGAAAGAATTCTCAGTTTGCTATTGTCTTTCTGAGAACCCCACAGCTGTGCTTTATGTCTTTAGTCAGTTTTTTCTAAAGAATAAGCCTCTGATTTTATACAGAGTTGGGAGAGGTAAATGCTTGGCTATGTGGAGTAGGAAGAGAACTTTGGAATCTGTTTCTTACCTTTTGATCTTGTTCCCCTATTTCACCTTTTCCTCACCATCACTTCCTGTGATCCTTGATGCCTCTAGTCTGATAAGGCTCTAGTAAGGCTCTAGTTTCTGAGCCTTATCAGACCTCTTCTCTCATTTGCAAGTTTTTTTGCAAGACTGACTTCAACTTTCTCAGCTCTGCCACCCACTCTTCTACTTGCCTTCCATCTTTCAAAAATTTGTTAACATTTCTCATCTTTTATCTGTTCTCCCATTCTTTTGTCCCTAAAAGTTTACTATTTTTCCTTTACTATCATTTTAGTAGGATTTTGGGAGGGATTAAAAATAAAAGCCCTAAGGCCAGACACAATTGCTCACACCTTATTCTCAACACTCTAGAGGCTGAGGCTCACAGCTCGCCTGAGCTCACAAGTTCAAGAGCAGCCTGAGCTAGAGCGAGACCCTGTCTCTAAAAATAGCCAGGCATTATGGTGGGCACCTGTATTCCCACTACTGGGGAGGCTGAGCAAGAGAATTGCTGGAGCCCAAGAGTCTAAAGTTGCTGTGAGCTATGATGTCACGGCACTCCAGGGAGATGAAGAGCCCACAAAATGGGATTCTGACTCCTAAAAAATAAATAGGCTCGGCGCTTGTGGCTCAAGCGGCTAAGGCTGCAGCCACATACATCTGAGCTGGCGGGTTCAAATCCACGCAGGCCCACCAAACAACAATGATGGCCGCAACCAAAAAATGGCCGGGCGTTGTGGCAGGCGCCTGTAGTCCCAGCTACTTGGGAGGTGGAGGCAGGAGACTCGCTTGAGCCCAGGAGTTGGAGGTTGCTTTGAGGTGTTGTCTCAAAAAAATAATAATAATAAATAAATGCCCAAATTCTATCTGCCACATGTAACTGAAAGTCTTACTAATTCCTTTCTTAGAGAAAATATCTACAAGCTTATTTTTATAACAAATTTAAAGAAGTTCTTTTGGTATGTGTTCATTTTTCTAAGCCTTTTTTATAAAAGATTTTGAAATGGAGCAATTCTTGTTTTTTCAATATATTTCTTAGTTATATGAAGCTTATTAGAACTTGACCTAGTTTTTGTTTTGTTTTTTAAGACTATTAAACTTTACCTATGTAGGCATATTGAAGAAACAACACTGTCTATTTTAGTCCTTAAACTACTATCCAAACAGCATTAATCTGAGAAGAGTATCTTAAAGTATGTTACCTTGTTATTTTTCATGATTGTTGTGAAGTAGAGCTTCATCATCAACATGTGCATTTTTGTGTGTGTATATAAATGAACGTGCAGTATGTAGATATAAGTAAAACTCTTGGTAATGAATTGATCATTTTTTTCTTTGTAAGACCATGCGATTTGAAGATGATGACCATGGCCCACCAGCTCCTCCTAACCCATTTAGTCATCTCACAGAAGGAGAACTTGAAGAGTATAAGAAGACAATCGAACGTAAACAACAAGGCCTAGAAGGTTAGTTAATCTTTATATTAAATCTGGGACAACCACACTGATAATACCTTGAGTTGGATGATAGACGGGAGTCAAATTTTTTTATAGTTAAAAGGTTTTTTAAACGTTCCTGTTATAATCACTTGTTCTGCTTTATCTGTCTCAGTCTTCTACTGACTATATGTGGTGCTGAAATGTAAAGAACTAACATAGACCATGTGTCTTAACGTGTAGAGAAAGCTGTTCTTCCTCAGAAAGGAATCTCAGTGCCAGCTATTTATAGTAAAATCTTCTATAACATGAAATCTCCAGATGAGTAAAGAATTACTAGCCAAAGTAGATACATTAATAGATGTAAACATGTCATAGAATGTGGCTTTTGAAATCTTTATTTTGAGATAATTATATATTCACAAGTTTATGGTTCTATTGCTTTGTAAAACCTCTGTCTTGGGTGTCTCGAGGTATCAATTTTGTCACTTCAAAATCAAAAATTAAAATTGCTAAAATTTTGATGTGACTTTGGGTGCCCTAGTGAGGTTGAATTTTTCTGACTTTAGAATCCTTAGTAAGTAGATTGCTAGGATTATATTTAAGAATTTTTAATGAAAACATCCTAGCAAATTGATTACTAGCTCCCTTTTTCTAGGATAAGATTCTTTTTAACAGGGATTCTTAATCTTGGGTCTTTAGATAAGCTTCGGACAGTTGATAACCCACCTGCAAAATACATGCTTAATCGTACACAGTATACATTTGGGGAAAGGATAAGAAGTTTGTGACCTCGGAATAGAGGAGAGCATCCACAGTATACAGTTGAAATTTTTACCCAAAACAAAATAAGCCAATAGTTAAAAAACTGGTGCCATGTTAGACATCATGTAGGAAGAACAAATGGCATCTTGATCATCCAAGAAACAATGTTGGAGCTTTTGTCAAAAAAGGAGTCACCCTGACTCATTAATGTAATTACACTAAAATGTTCTAAGTGGTATTGTTAAATTTGGTTATTCTTACATAAAGTTGGGAGATTTCTCTGTTATTTTATATTTTGTAAAATGTCCCTCTTACTATCTTATTTTTTGAAAGCCTAACGATGCCAGGTAACAAATTTTGCACTCTAGAACTTTTTATATATAACTTTATCATTTCCTCTACATTCCTTATGACCATCTGAATTATTTAGCTCAGTACTATTGCTATGACAGGAATCACTAATTGGATATTATTCAAAAATTCAGTGAATCATTCTGCCTCATTAATGTAGCATCATTGATGAGGCTTTATATTATTTTCATTTGGCTGCATAGAATATTTTGGTTTGTTAACATTAGCAGAAGCTAAGTGCATATGTATTATTTGCCTGGGCTGCCAGTAGCTATGCTGCCTTTGTAACCCTGTATGTAAAATTACTGTTAACAGCCAGAAATTTTAACATGTTAACTTCCTCTGAATGCATAATTATTGATCTATGGGATAACCATTAGCATGCTCAACTCAGTGCTGAAGTTTTTATCTTCTCTGTGTATGCAGGCATTTGATGTATGCACTAACCTCCTAAAATCTTATCCTGCTTTGTTTTGTTTTGCATGGCTTTTAACTAAACTCTTATCCAACAGATGCTGAGCAGGAATTACTCTCAGATGACGCTTCATCTGTTTCACAAATTCAGTCTCAAACTCAGTCACCGCAAAATGTCCCTGAAAAATTGGAAGGTATTCAATGTAATTTCCCATAGCATTCACTGAGTCAGTCTTGAGTCTGTCCCTCTATCATTTGTTTTCATGTAAGGAATCTGGGAACAACTGATCAGAGTAAGTTTGCCATAGATTTTTCTTATAGCTCCCAGTAATTTATATTATTAAAAGTGGTGCTACTTTTGCTCATCATGGGAGGTGGAGACAGGAAGATCACTTAAGGCCAGGAGTTTAAGACCAACCAGGACAACATAGCAAGCCCCTGTCCCTGCAGAAAATAAAAGAATTAGCCGGGCATAGTGGCTCGTGCCTGTAGTCCCAGCCACTGGGGAGTCTGAGGCAGAAAAATGGGGGGATCACTTGAGCAAGGAGTTTGAGGCTACAATGAACTATGATTGCACCACTGCACTCCAGGCTGGGTGACAGAGCAAGATTCCATCTTTAAAAAAACAAACAAAAAAACCCCTGGGTTTTGCCGACCCTTAGCTCTTAAGAATTTGTGGAATTAATATTGATCTTGTCATGCGTCTTCTAGGGAGCAGCATGAAATCCTTTTCAGTTTTGATTGCCGAATGATCCCCAAACTGAAGGAGATATGTTGTCTTTCTCACGTATACTGACTTGATTTACAATGAGACCGTCATGTCAGCTAGCTTCCATTGTGTAGTCTTAACACCTTTGCTCCCTTCCCTTTTATGTCATTTAAGAAAATTAGCTTCATGCAAGTGGATCCATCGTTTCTTAAAATAATGATCTGTTTTCGTTGGAATTAAAATAATGCCTTAGTATGTTGCTAAAACATTTCAGTTTTTCATAGTAAAGCAAAAACGTTAACTATGAAAATAATCCATAAAATCCCCTCCCCCCTTTTGTAGAAAACCATGAGCTATTTTCCAAGAGCTTCATCTCCATGGAAGTGCCTGTCATGATAGTAAATGGCAAAGATGATATCCATGATGTTGAAGATGAGCTTGCTAAGCGAGTGAGTAGGTTAACTACAAGCACGACCATAGAAAACATCGAGATTACCATTAAGTCTCCCGAAAAAATTGAAGAAGTCCTGTCACCTGAAGGCTCACCTTCAAAATCACCATCCAAGAAAAAGAAGAAGTTCCGCACT
>CAUYON010203504.1:0-14492 GCA_963573935.1 Arctocebus calabarensis | reverse complement strand
AGCACCAGCATGGGAAGCTCCAGGCAGGAGCCAGCTTACCCTGACTCAGGGCCTAACAAGAGCAGCCACTGCTGCAGCTCAGACAGGGCATGCCCACCCCTGGGAAGCCCAGGTACCCAGTCCACTCTCCTTTGACAGCTCCAGCACCAAGGCTTCTCTTACACCAGCTCCCTTGGTCTTCCTCTGCCCTCACTGCTGAAAACTAGGGCAGGACCAGGAATAGGGCCCAGGGACAAGTGTGGACACCAACCTGGGGTTCCACTCGGGATCTAGGAGCACAGGTGGAGAGGCTGGAGGAGGGAAACCGCCACCCAGAGGCAAGGGACACTTGCAGCAGCCAGGGGCTATTCCAGAGGAGGTAGCGGTGGGAGGCCTTGAGAGCAGGGTCTGCTGGGCTCATGGCAGTTGGGGTTCATGGCACCACTTCTTCCCATTCTGCCACGCACTGCAGAAAAAGCCCAACAGACTGGCCAGAGCTCCTCGCTTGGGTCCCCTGTTCTCAGAAACTATGATGGTCCTCGCTGAGGCTGCGGGAGGGAGTGGTCTCCTGTGCAGTGACAAGGTACAGAACTCGGGTCCAATCTGCATTCTCACTCACTATAGCCCAATGAGCTGTGGGATAGTCAGATGCAGGCTGGGGACAGGGCACCCACTGGCCCACTGTGGCATAGGCAAATGTCAAAAAGAGGCTAATCCCTGTCCTGCCCCAGAGCTGGACCCCTCATTCCCATGCCAGGCACTGCTGCTTTGGGTGTGCGTGTTGGTGGACTGCAGGGTCAGGGTTGGGCTCTGGTTGGTGAGGGTAAGGGTGGCTTCATCCAAGGTAGGGGCATTAACCATCTGGTTCTGGGAGGGCATGACGAGAGGGTCACACTGGTCTTGCTGGTGCTTTGGGCGCTTGAGTATGGCACAGACACGGGGTACACACGTCCCCCTGGGGCTGGGGTTGGTGTGGGCTGGCTCATTTCGCCCAGTGGGTAGACGAAGTTCCTCACCAGCAGGGTCATGTCCTCGTGGGTGGGCAGAACTTGGCAGCTCCCCACCACTGGTGAAGGTGTCTCATGGATGTGCTTCACCCGGTCGACCACAGCCTGGGCCATTGCATCCAGGGAGGTCTACTTGGCAAACTCAGTGTCAATCATGGCAGCGATCTCCTGGTTGGCCTGTCCAGGCCGGTGGGCTGCCTCCAGAGCTTTGTACAGCCCTTCAGACATCTGCACCAGGAAGTCGGTAACCCCATCCAGTGGCTGTGCACCGTGGATTTCTGGCTCTGCAACGACTGGTTTGGACTTGGCAGCACTGAGCAGGTCAATGTCCGTGTAGCCGTATTTAACCTGATAGTCCCCAAAGCGCCTGGTGCTCTCCTGCCCACAGATGATCCCTATTTGCTTGATCTTTCCTGTGTCCAAACCTAGCGGTGAAAGGCGGAAGAGCTCATCCTCATTCTCTATAGTGTGGTCCACATTTAGCTGTGTTACCTGCAGCCCATCCACTGTCGATTTGCATAAGAGAGCCCGGTTCCTACCGACATTGGCGACGTAGAGCTTGTTGTTGAGAAGGACCGCCACAACAGCCATGGCCCCACCTGAAATCTCCTTCTCCAACGCCTTGAGTCTCTCCAGGATCTTCTGATACTGAGGTAGCAACTGGTGCTGAGGGACACCCTCCGGCAGCTGGGACTGGAGGCTCGCCTTCTCAGCCAGGGCATCCTCAATGGACTCCAGGAAGCTCCTCTCCACCACATCACAGGCCTGCAGCAGCACGCGCCGCACACCAGCCTCAGTGTGCTCAGCGTTGAGCTGGCCCAGAAGGAGCTCTGCAGACAGACGGGCCACAAAGTTGGTCACCTGGTTGCCATCATAGCCGTTGAAGACCCCATACAGAAAGCAGTTATTCTCACTCCTGAACTTGAGCCAGTTGTCCTCTGGCGGGTGGGTCTCAGCGCCCTTGCCATCAGCAGAGTAGCAGCGGTTGGAGGCTAAGCCAACTCCAGAGAGGTGGCAGAGCAGCAGGTCATCTGTCCAGCTTGGCTGCTGCTCCCCTGCACCAAAGAGCGGCCGGTTCCTCACACTCTGCAGCAGGCTCCTCCTCCTCCGCGCCACCATCTTGGAGGGACCACGGCGGGCGCTCCGCCTCCCGACAGAGCAGTGAGAAGGGCGGCTAGAGTGGCCCGATGGAGCGGTGGTCCTGGTGGAGGACCACCGTAGAGTCTTTCAAAAGAAGAAGGTAGATCACTATGAGCCTACCATAACAATTTCCAGAATTGTTAAGCAAAAAAACAAGAAGCAGGACAGTGTGTCTGATGATCATTTATTTTGGAAAGATATACACAATATACTTACAGAATGCACAGAATATTCCTGGAAGGATAGCCAAGGAACTAGCTTCTGGAGAGGAGGGTAGGAATTTGAGATACAGGAAAGATGAATTTAACCATTGTGGCTTTTCAATGTTTGAATTCTTTATTATGTATCTTTATTAAAATTTTTAATATTAAAATATGTAAATTTATGAAATATGTAAAAACAAAGCACAGATTACAGTATCAATTTTTAACAAGGAGAAAGACCTTGAAACTCTAATTTCATCAAGAAGGAAACCAAGGTTAAGAGAATGGCCTGGGAAGGTCCCCGGAGGCTGGACCCAGGCAGCTAGTCTCCGGCCCTTCAGGTCATCCCATTCCTGCACAGCCTTTTTTTATTTATGATCACATTCTGGCTGCCCAAGTTCACCTGAAATCTTCTCCCCAGTTAAATGAGGCATCACTATTCTTTATTTCATTTATATGACATGCTTTTAACAAGAAACCTGTGATCTAGATTTTTTGTAAATCAAATTCTATTCCCAGTGTGCCATAAAAGTTGTGCTTAAATCACTCCCTTCTTCTAAAGCAAAAATATCTGTAATTTATGGCGGTACCCATGGCTCAAGTAATAGGGTGCCAGCCCCACCGGGGGTGGTGGGTTCAAGCACGGGCCCAGTCAAAACTGCAAAAAAAAAAAAAAAAATCTGTAATTTACTGGGTTTCGTTGACTCTGCAAATTTTATGAGGTTTGCCTTAACCAAAGTGCCTCCATTGACTCATTCATACCTCCAGTGTTTTGTTCATTTTTTCCTTCTGTTCTGGCTACATCAGCATTATCTGCTTAGAAAAGTGACCTCCCAAAAGGCCAGTGTCAAGTCATTGAGCAACCAATGAATTGTGTGTCAGACAGGCAATGCAGAAACCCTCTGATAAGACAGTTTTCAGCTAATGCACATTAACCCAAAGACCAAGGTGCATTCACTGTAAGTGCAATTTGTAAAATTACCAGTAGAATCTCTCTACGTTGCCCACCAAAAGGACTGTAACAAACTGCTCAACATGCAGAGGTGGTCAACATAAGGAACTAGACCTGCTGTACTGATACACACATGGGGTATGTGGCTGGTCTGTGAAAATTAGGTCACCTTAAAAGGTGATCAATGTAGGGAGATAGCCAATTATGGAGGTTCCACTGTAATTAGAATACTGTAAATTATATTCTTCCAACCCAGAGAATATACTTTATTTCAAATCCTGTTCTCTGTTCCTTGTTTTTCTTGATTTAACAATGCAATCGTTGAAATGTTACATAAATCAGGAAGCATCTAAACACTTTCAAGTCTCTTTCAAGAAATCCACAAAATCAACATAATCATTTGGCGGTTTAGGCATTTGCCATTAACAGAGTGATGTTCAATTTCTCATGCATAATATATCCATACAAGTTCAATACTTTTCATTTTGCTAAATTCTAGGCTGCGCTAGAATAAACTAGCTATAAACTCCCAGAATGGATATTTTATTGGAACTTATTTTGAGCTTTAACAGAGAAAGCAGAAGAAAACCTAAAATAATATTTTAAAGAAGAAAAGAGCCTATAACTAAAGTTTGAATAAGTAATTCTCAACTTACCTTCTTCTAATATATACCCTTCTCTGGTTATCAGCTATGATATCTTACTCTAGGGCATTTTTTTCCTAATATTAAAAATTTTTTACCTGTCCACCCATTAATTAATTGAAAATATTTCCTTCTGGCCTCCCACTGCTCAGGGACCTCTCAGCAATTTCCTCACCTATAATTATGCTGATGGGCTGTGTAACAGGTTGTATCATTATCTAAGTCAAATTAACGTTGGTGTGAATGTAATGTTGTCCAATCTGCAGGCTTCCCACTTGCTGGGACCCAGCACCCTGGCCCTAGAGGAATTTCCCTTTTGAGCCACTGCCAGAGGGCCTGAGCTAGATTCCAAGTGGGAGGTGCAAGTCTGCTGGATGCCGCTCCATCTCCAAGGGCCTGGTGCCATAAAGGACCCCAGCCACCCCCATCACACTGGTCTCCAAAGCACTTCCAAACAGGGCACTTGACTCCAGGGTACAGAGGCAAAGCAGAAACCTAGACCAACCACACTGCCTCAGCTCTGGCATTTCAAAGCACAGGACAATTACCTTTAATTAGGACTCTTCCCTTTTCTGAAATATCAGAATAATGTTGTAAATTTAGAGAATACCTTTCTTGTTCCTTCTGGAAGCCTAGAGTGTTCTGAGATGCTCTTATACCAGCCATTTCAAGTGTCAAGAAACTAGAATCATTATTCCCACCTCACAGATGAGCAAAATGAAATGTAGAATAATGAAAGACATTTAGATGCTGTTAGAGATACTCTCGTACATGTCTTTGCACATAAATATTTCTGTAGGATACCATTTCTGAAAGTGGAATTACTGCCTTAGTGGGTATATGAATTCTTCATTTTGATAAAGATTATCAAAACACTCACTATAGAAGCTATTCCAGTTCATGCTCCTATTATCTATGGATGTCTGGTTCCTTCCAAAGTCAATGATAAATTTTTTGATGTTTATCATTCTGATAGTTTAAAAAAAGATAACTTATTGTAAGTTGAGTATCTTTGTGTAAATGTAAGTCAGCTTATTTTTCTGTCAATTATCTATATCTTCCTTCTATTTTTCCATCATATTATTTTTTTTTGGTTTTTTTTTTTTTTGAGACAGAGCCTCAAGCTGTCACCCTGGAGAGAGTGCTGTGGCATCACAGCTCACAGCAACCTCCACTTCCTGGGCTCAAGCGAGCCTCTTGCCTCCGCCTCCCAAGTAGCTGGGACTACAGGCGCCTGCCACAATGCCCGACCATTTTTTTTTTGGTTGCAGTCATCATTGTTGTTTGGTGGGCCTGGGCTGGATTCGAACTTGCCAGCTCAGGTGTACGTGGCTGGCGCTTTAGCCCGTTGAGCCACAGTCGCCAAGCTGTATTATTGATTTTTTTATTGTAAATTTATTAGAGCTCTTTATAAACTTAGAATATTAGTCTTTTGGGTTCTGTATGGGATTCTTTATTCATTGTTAGTCTTTTGACTTAGTGTTGGTCCATGAAGCTTTCAAGGACTCAGGCTCCATTGAACCTGGGTTGTTTTTTTGTTTGTTTGTTTGTTTGTTTTTTAGTTTTTTGAAATTTAATATATCATTCTTTCTCTTTATCATTTCTAGGGTTTGTGTTATACCTAGAAAGATCATGCTATATAAAGAATTTTAAAATTTCTCCATAAAATAATTTTCTTAAATAAAATACCTCAGTTTTCTTCTACAACTTTTAATATTTAAATTTTTGATCCACGGGGAAAGACCGGGAGAGAAACAGAGAGAGCTTCTCTCTCCCCACTTGAATTCTCTCCCCCTACCAGGAGCTTTAGTGTTTTCTGTATTCTTGTCTGTAAATAAATTCTATCTTACCACTGGGGGGGTGGGGGGGAGAAATAATGTAATGAAGAATAATAAAATACATGTATTTAAAAATAAAAAAATAAAATAAAAAAATTTTGATCCATCTGGCATTTATGCTGGCCTAAGAAGTAAGGTGTAGATACAGAAGTCCCAAAGTATTTATTGAATAATCTATCATTTCTCACTGATACAAAATGCCACTAAAGGCAAGTTTTCTGTGTATGTTGGTGGATAGTTCTGGATTATATTCTTTACTATTGACTTCTCTGTCCATTCAAGTATAATACCATATACTACTTCTATATATAATATTTTTTAAAATATGGCAGAGCTAGTTCATTTTTATTATTCTCCCTTACCCTTATTATGAATGGGGCCTTTGATTCCATTCAATTTTCTACCTAGGTATTTTGCTGCCAGGCAATTTTTATATATCAATTTCATGTCAAACCACCGCACTGTATTTCTTTATTGTTTGTCATAGATAGCAGCGTATCATAGGGCATGCAAGTGTATCATATACACATAATGAAAGCCTCATCTATCTCTTTCCACATGTATACTTTTTTTTCCCTTTTGTCCAAGTGCATGACTGGTACCCATGGAACAGTGTTTACTAAATGGAGTAGTAGTAGACAGCCTTATCTTGTCAGCAGCACGACCCCTTACCCATGTAATCCTGCTGCCTCTGTATTCTGCAAACTCTTAGGGGAGGAGAGAAAGGGAGATAATTAAATTGCTGATTTCAGCTCTGGGATCTAGGTGAAACAGAACAGAAGCAGGAAGATTATGAAGAGCGAACAGCTTTTCTCTAGGCCTCTCCTACCATACTTCCCCTCCAAAGGCCTTCCCCTCCCCTTCACAACTTGCTGTACTTTTATAAAGCCGGCTGTGTGTTTTATGGAGGACAAACACAAGATAAGGGACTGAGATCCCATTCTCTGAACTGCCATGTGATTCTCTACATTATTCCTGCAAAACTTCCTGTATTTAAACTTTTAAATAGTAATAATTACCAAAATCTGCTAAGCTATAACTTGCCTCATGGAATTATTAGGTGGTCAGGGTTCTATCAGTGGGTAGGTGGTGACCAAGCTGAAAACAGGATCTTTGCGTGCTCTATGTGGGCAGTGTACAGGGGCCCTAGGTCTTAACCTGGGAAACCTAGGAAATCTATCCAAATGGCTTTCAGTCCATGAAAGCCTGAGTCACATCACACCCCTTACAAAACTTTCCCACACCACTGCTCCCCACACCTGAGCAGAGACTGAGCCAGTTGCCTAGTTCAGTATTCATTCTCTCCTTTTGCCTTAAGAATATTTCTCCTAATTTTTAGCTACACACATGACTACCTGGAATAAAAACCATATTTCTCAACCTTCCTTAAAAGGAAGAAAGCATGCCCTTCTCCTCCCTTTTCTCCTGGAATACATAATAGCTGGAGCTCTGGCAGCCACCTTGGACCATGTGAATGAAGTCCACAGTCTAGGGATGATGGAGTGGAAAGCTGGATACAGCCCGGATCTAATAGCTTCCTGGTACACCGTATCTGTCCTGCTCAAGATTTGTTATAAAATCTTGTGTCTTTAAGCCACTGTTGATTTGGATTCTCTGTCCAATGCATATGCTTAATCCGGACTGGTATACATCGTGTAGAACCCTCACTGAGCATCACAGAAGCAGGTCTCGGGCCCTTTTTGGGTGCTACATGTGAGTAATCCTTACCTTCTCCTCAACTCTGCTCCTCAAGGGCAGGGACTTGTCAGTCCTGCTACCCCACCCCCACCCTCACTCAGTATCAGGGGACATGGTAGGCACTGAGGACAGGGTGTGAAGCAGGGGACACAAAAAATATTTGTTGAATGACAAACTCTGAGTGGCACAAAGCAAATGCCTTTACGTGCATGTAAAGTAGCTCTACATGGTGCTATCAAGAGCAGGAGAAGAAAAGAGAATTATTTGTCTTAACCTAGGAAACCTGGCAATTGTTTTGCTAATGTTAATTAACTCCCTGGCACTCCCTCCTAGCATAATGGTCATTGTTTGAATAATAGCTATGAGTCTTCTGCTTTCAGGAAATGTAAGCTTAGTGAGTAGCTGAAGGGGAAGAAAAATCAGAGAATTCAAACAAATGCATTCATGCAAATGAGCAAACCTCATCTTTTGCAAAAATAAATTAATTATTGCAATCTGCAGTGACCACAAGAAGCTTTTTAAATAATATAGTATCTAGCTCAGACCCAGGTACAGAGAAAGCTCATTGGTCAACTTAATAATAATATTTTCTATATTTAACAGATAACTGATCTTTCTTTATTTTTCCGTGCAGATATATTTCAGCTCTTCTCTTCTGCCAAATGTCGGTTATCTGAGAGTTACTGGCCAGTGTTTTGGTTACATGAGCCCTTTTTTCCCCATCTCTGTTCAGTACCCTCCTGCTATTTGGGGCAATTTTTCAGACCACAAAGTAAAGGAGAACGGCATGTGAGGAAAAGGCCATGCTCTGACCAGTTCCATAGCCAAGGCAGGTGGCCCTTCTCCCTCTGGATCTAGCCTCTCCTCACCTGTGACATCCCACCTTCTGTTTCCTCTGTGCGGTGCATACTGACAGCACAATGCCGGCCATGCAGATCCTGTGAGTAAATTACAAACAGGAGGAGCTGGGGACATAAGCCCCCCCATTCCTTTCTCAGACACATCCCCTGCCTCTTATGCATATTATAAAAAGCATCCTTACTCTGGCATACCCAGTCCGGAGTCTGGGGGCCCATTTGGCAAGAGAAATGAGAGCCCAAGTTTTGCTTCAACTTGCCCCTGACTAAGCACCCAGGTGCAGAAAATCCACACAACCCCTTGGCCTGACCCTGTAGGTCATGTGCCAGTAGTGGGTTGTGAAATCAATTTAGTAGGTCCAACCAACATTTTGTTAAAAAGTGAAATAATAGGTTATTAAAATAGATCAAAAGTCTCTCATACAGCCAGGTGAGTGCATTCTGCTATTCCTTACCGTGTGCACACGCTGCAAGGCAGAATGTACTTCCTCTGCAGGTGTAGGTCAGATATTTGAAAACCCAGCCTTCTGCTTGCCCACAGTACTCATGCGAGCATGAATAAAGTAGGCCTCATCCTCCCCAGTGCAATCTCGGAATCACGCCTGCCTATTCTCCTATCTTGTGGTTGCCTGTGGCTCCTGGTTCGTTCAGGAGGCCCAGATTTAAAAGACAAATTTCCTGAAGAAGAAAACGCTGGGCTCTAAATAGCTGACTGCTTATATCCTGAGAGCAAGTTTTAATGAGGTGAGGAGAGCCCACCATATGACCAAATGGAAATTTGTAGCCAATTATCAATTATTTGTGGTCTTGGTAAGGGACATGCTTGTGGAAAACGTGTGTGTAGTCCAGGGGTGGGAACACAGGCGCATCCACTCAAAAGGCAGACACTGGGTCCCAGGGGAATACAGCAGAGGCGAGGGGGTGCTAGAGACTGCTCTTGGATGGTTTGTTTTGTTCTTTTGGCATCACCATGGAGTTCTGGCTCTAATAACTCGTTCCAGGTAAAAAGATGCCTTCTGAAATGCCCATAAATTTGCTCCCAAGAAACATTTCCCCAGCAACCATGAAGCAGACTTGATTACATCCTATATCTCATTTTTTCTAGCTAGAGTCAAGGTATTAGAGAGCAAAGACCCTCAGCATCTTGGCTGGACAGAGCCCACAGCTGGGTCTAGAATGCACACTGCCCAGTTCCTGACTTCTCCAGTGTTCTTTTCCTCATCTTACTTCCTCTCTGTTTCTGAGAAAGGCAGGACCTGCAGAGACTGAGCTTAAAATAGTTTTGTCCCTTTGATGATTCCAAAGAAAGATGTCTCGCTCACATTTCCTAGTGCCACTTGGCCAAATGCTTGGGGGAAAAAAATTGTGACAGTCAAAGGGGGTGCTAATTAGAATCAATTAAAACTCAGCCAGTCTGCCTGGGCGCTGAGTTACCTTGCAGGGATTGCTCAGCTCTTTGAAAATCAGAGAGGGACCCAGAGAGAAAAGAGACTTTGCAGCAATAGGACTATCAACTTGCTTTCCCAGCTGAACCTTTCAGCCAGGCCCTGGCCAGGCTGCATCCCTTCACTTGGGAAGCAAAATCTTTGTTGGATTTATCAAGAGGATAAAATGCACTAAGTTGCTGAAGCCATTATATACTATTTATACCATTTAAAAATGAACAAAGAAAAAACATAAAATATTCTCTTTTGTAAAAGGCACAGAAAGGAAGACTTGACAGCTATGTACACATGACCTTCAGTGAGCAGGACGAACTGCATGCCCTCTGTGAGCCAGGAGCACCTCAACTCACCCAAACCAGAATCTGAAAATCATCTGGAAACCAAATTACCCCCTTACCAACAGCACGAGTATCATTTCAAAATCCCTACATCATACTCTTAGTAGGCAACTTACATGAAATCAGTGGTCCTTGAACATTATTTAAAAAAAAAAAATAAGAAATCATGTTATCTGGAAAAAAATGAATAACATCACGGTATCAAGTTCAAACTTATTAAACTGTATACTACAAATATGTGTTTATTGTATGCCAATGATGTCTCAAAGTTGTTGTTAAAAGTTCAGCAAGTCAATTTATAATTATGTGAATAAACCATACTTATACTTTAATAAGCTAAACATCGCCATTTCATAATTACAACAAAAATTAAGTCTGCTCCCCGGAAGGATCACTGGAGGAAAACCTGTGTCCTCACCGCTGGGAAGGTATAGCTGGGAAAAAGAAAAAAATGCATGCAAAGGTTACTAATAACCCAGGACAGGATGTAATGAGTGCCAGATGAGTGACTCAGACAATACATGTTACAGGAGCAGGGAGGGAGAGCCAAGCCGACCTGCTGTTTCAAACACAGAGCGTGCGCCTGTCACAATTCTCCATGTTTATCTTCCCACAGGTACTGCCCATTTGTGTCCACTTGTGAGGGCATGGCAGCTGTGTCACCAGAAAAATAAACCCAGCTCAGGTCCCTTTGGTCTCGCCCAGAGGCCAAGGAAGGGATAACCAGCAGAGCCAGATGAAGGTGGAATATAATTACAGATAAAAGGCTTGAGGAGTTAAATGGGACATTAATCATAGGCATAAACACCAAAACCAAAGCAGATCCCACTGGCTTCCATTTAGGTACATCATAAATGCCTACCTGGGTCCTCTGAAAACTTCTTTCATGATTCGGTTTATAGACAGATATAATGGGACCATTTTCCAAATGTCAATTTAAAAACTGCCCAGTTAAGCCGGGCATTGTGGCAGGTGCCTATAGCCCCAGCTACTTGGGAGGCTGAGGCAAGAGAATCACTTAAGCCCAAGAGTTTGAGGTTGCTATGAGCTGTGACAACACAGCACTCTACTGAGGGTGACATAGTGAGACTCTATCTCAAAAATAAATAAATAAATAAATAAATAAAATAAAAACTGCCTGGTTAAAGCTTAGGAAAAACTGCACTGTCCTAGACACTCAATCATCATTACTTCTTTTTACCAGGAGACAAATGAAGAGTGGCTATAGGAAGAAAAGTGATTATAGAAGAAATGGTATATCTCTAACTAACATTTATATGTTATTATATATTGCCTAAGCTACTAGAGTTTTAAAATTTCTAATCTCAAGTGGCGCCTGTGGCTCAAAGGAGTAGGGCACTGGCCCCATATGCCAGAGGTGGTGGGTTCAAACCCAGCCCTGGCCAAAAACTGCAAATAAATAAATAAATAAAAATAAAATTTCTAACCTCAAATGCAGAGCCTGGAGCACAGTGGAGGGTCAGGAAATGTCTGGTGAATGAAGACAATACTATCTGGGAACTTTAGAGAGTGTAAGACAACTCTCTAATCATTTCACATGTGTTAATCTGCACACACGTCTGTACCTTGAGACAAATTAAATCTTCTTATTTACCTTCACAAGTTGAAAAGTATAAGGTTATTGAAAAGTCTCTAGAGGCGGTGCCTGTAGTTAAGTAAGTAGGGTGCGTGGCGGTTTCAAAACCAGTCCTAGCCAAAATGCAACCAAAAAAAAAAAAAAACAAAAATAGCCAGGCATTATGCGGGCACCTGTAGTCCCAGTTACTCAGGAGGGTGAGGCAAGAGAATCGCCTAAGGCCAAGAGCTGGAGGTCGCTGTGAGCTGTGATGCCACTGCACTCTACAGAGGGCAACAAAGTGAAACTCTGTCTTTAAACAAAAAAAAAGAAAGAAAGAAAGAAAGAAAAGTCTCTAGAATATGCACACTTGTTAAAAGGCAAGATATCTTGGACACGTACGTATATATGTATAGACCTGAGAGGATGTGAGCTTTGGCCGAATGGCAGAAGTCAGCTGCTTTATCAGCCCATTTTTATCTTGCTTTCCCAGTTTAGCTCTCCATGTCCTGCGCACATAAATGGTCCCGCTTTAATGTTTAACCCTGGGCAGCACACAACTAGCAGTCAAAGGAAGGCTTGAGCCTAAAGAGCCAGAGGAAGCGCCCACCACAGGTCCACTCCCAGGTGTGTGGGCCTCGGTCTCCATCGTCACTCTGGGCAGGGGACAGACAGGCACACAGAGGGGAGTGTGCTTATTCCCTCCACCGGCTCTAACAAGCTGATCTCCTAATTTGGAAAGAACAAGTCTTGCTGCTAGAGCTCCTAAGGCTGCTGGTGCTCACCATTCAAATCCAACGAAGTCGGTAACCCCTGGAAGTCTACAGCACCAAAACCAAACCACCCCTTTCAGGGAAGACTTATCTTGTTTCTAGAACAGCCATCTCTGGCCTGTGAACGCTAGCCTCACCCTCCAGCCCAACACACCTCTATTCATCTCTGCTTCTTTCTATTTCCCTCACTCTCAGTAACTACTAAAATCTCTCGCAAAATGCTCCATGATACAAAGAGATGCTAAATCTCTTCCCAGATCTAACTATATGTAATAAAAGTATGGAGACTGGGTGGCGCCTATGGCTCAGTGAGTAGGGCGCCAGCCCCATATACTGAGGGTGGCGGGTTTGAACCCAGCCCTGGCCAAACTGCAACAAAAAAATAGCCAGATGTTATGGCAGGCGCCTATAGTCCCAACTACTCAGAAGGCTGAGGCAAGAGAATCGCCTGAGCCCAAAGTTGGAGGTTGCTGTGAGCTGTGATGCCACAGCACTCTACTGAGGGCAACAAAGTGAGACTCTGTCTCTAAAAAAAAAAAGCATGGAGACTGGCAGAGCCTAAAGTCTAAAGAAACTTCTCCTGCCCTTTGCTCTCACAAGGACTTTGCCCTTTCATACCCCTTTGGTCCTGCAACAAGGAAGAGCCTAGCTGAGCCAGTCCCCTCTGCCCTTGCTGGAAGGAACCCAGATGAAGGAAGGTCAAGGTACCTACAGAGGCCAATCAACACCCCCACAGCAGGGCCCCCCACACTCCTGCACACTCCAGGCTCCCTGCTCTTGGCACCCCCAGCTCCCTCTGGCCCCTCTTCATGTAAGTATTCCACATGCACGCACATCCATACATGCTCCCAATCCGCTCCACTTTTCAACCCATCACTCAAGTCCTACCTCTCCCAGGAGGTCTTCCTGCTTACTGCAGTCCACACACCCATGAGCTTGACCTCCTTAGAGCTACAGTGCTTCCTATCTGTCTCATCTACTTGGCACTTATTACAAATGGACTTAGATTTTAATTTATGGGTTGCAAACTGAGGGCAGAATTTTCCCTAGCAATGCCACCTTTCACATAGTAGGCATGCTAAAAAATTGTGAATAAATGGGGAAAAGAGGCAATGTAAAAGGCCTTATTTTCCATAGTATAGGTCTTAGAAGAAAAAATACTAAGACCTAGTGGAAATAAGTGATTAGGCTTCCA
Organism: Arctocebus calabarensis; assembly: GCA_963573935.1. NCBI lineage: Eukaryota > Metazoa > Chordata > Mammalia > Primates > Lorisidae > Arctocebus > Arctocebus calabarensis. Next base: position 847 of record CAUYON010203504.1, on the reverse strand, counting down.
ATATTGTGTTTTTCTTGCAAGAAAAACTGTTTATAGCAAGGTATTGTGCATGGAAGTCCAGGGCCAGATTCTATTGTAGCCACATTGCCATTTGCTGATTGCATATTTATGAAAAATTATCCTTTCAGGATGAAATTTTCCATGACTGTGTTCAGATCCAAAATAAGGGTGTTTCTCTCTCTCTCTTTTTTTATTTTGGAAAATTTGAACAATATCCAGTCAGCCATATAGAAGTTGGGCATTAGTGAAGAAAACAATGATGTTTTGTCTTTCAAAATCAATGTAAGCCTTTCTTTTGTATGACCGATTAAAAAACAACTAACTTCACAATGAGAAACTTTCCACTTGTCTAGGTTTCACCAAGGATGATCTCTATTGATAATATAATAGAATAGGAACAGAACACAAAAAGAATATGTATCTCTTCATCATACTTGATTTCAGCTTTACAATTTCCCAAAGTTACATTCCTCTTTCCAGAACTTTTGACATCAAAAAATGTATTTGTGAAATCTCAGAGTCCATTGAAGGTGCGCTAAAGCTCAGAGGAATGGAAAGAAGTTTCCAGGTAATAACAGAATACACTTCTGGATAAGAAACAACTTAGTTGGCTTGGCGCCTGTGGCTCAATGGACTAAAGCGCCAGCCACGTACACCTGAGCTGGCAGGTTCGAATCCAGCCCGGGCCTGCCAAACAACAATGATGGCTGCAACCAAAAAATGGCCAGGCATTGTGGCAGGCGCCTGTAGTCCCAGCTACTTGGGAGGCGGAGGCAAGAGACTCGCTTGAGCCCAGGAATTGGAGGTTGCTGTGAGCTGTGATGCAACTGCACTCTATCCAGGGTGA
>CAUYON010203503.1:0-10154 GCA_963573935.1 Arctocebus calabarensis | reverse complement strand
TCCCAGCTACTTGGGAGGCAGAGGCAGGAGACTCGCTTGAGCCCAGGAATTGGAGGTTGCTGTGAGCTGTGATGCCACAGCACTCTATCCAGGGTGACCACTTGAGGCTCTGTCTCAAAAAAAAAAGGAAGCCATTTGTAGGATAATTTCAGTGAGGGGAAAAAAATGAGGATTCACAAACTCAACGACTTCTACAGACATTCTCCTGGGTACAGTGACATGCTGTATTATGTCCTGGAGACAAGTCTAAAAGAGCTGTTCAAGTATTTGGAGCAGCTACTATCTGATAGGAAGACAAGAAATATTTTTCATGAAGTGTCAGGGCCATGGGGGGTTGCCTATGATGGGGAGAAAGGCACCCAGGAAGAGAGGACAGCCAGCCTGAGAAGGCACAGAGGAATGAGACACACTGCATCTGCCCCCGTAGCTGAAGGTGGTTAGGGCTTAGAGTGCACACTGGGCCTGGAGAGAGACGCCAGTCGGGAAGCACCAAACCAACCACGATATCTGCTGATGGAAAATGGGCGGAAGAGACTCTGCCCAGTGTCATTACCCCAGAGTAAACACCTGGCCAACACCTTGAACCTCTCAGAAAGCTCATAAAGAAAGGAGAACGCTTGCTCTGCCTTAACCACTTACAGCAGAATTCATCTCCCCAAGACGCCAAGTTCACTTCTACTAACAGCAAGAGCAGAGAGTTAATTTCCTAATACCGCGTGGTCTCACTACGGCTTTCCACCTCTCTGGGTGCATGCTGTCAAGAATTTGAAGCAACTCCTGGGCTGTGGCATCACAAAAACATTCGAGTTCGTTTCCTGCAGGGGTGTGCTGGAGCCAGATCTTACCAAATGGCTATCGTGACATTTTCAGGAATTTTGTGAGCCCAGCAGTTAAATATCTAAGCTATTCATGAGTTATGCAACCTTTCAAGACAAGGGTAATACTCAAAATGCACCACTTCCTAATTATTTTACTATGTTTTAGCATTCATTCTTGAGGTTATTTACATTTATTTTATCTGGGTGGTAGAAAGACTATTATATTTCCCAATTTCCCATTTAGTTGCAGCATTTTGATGGACCGGAATCAGTCCCAGTGGTATTTACACCATAGAAATTGGCAAAGGTTACAAATCAGGACCTCCCCTACGCCTCACTCCCCCCACCAGGAGTCGGTCGCTAACCGTTTACAGCACGTCTCTGATCTCACGGGGTGTGTTCAATCTACACGATAGCTCTTCTTCCTGTCCAAGCCATACACATGTGTGCACACGCATACATACAAACTCCATCTCTCCACCTAAGTCTCTTACGCTCATCAACTCATCTTTATGCTGGAATACACTCTCCTCTTCCCCTTTCCGTATGAATAAACTTTGAAGCATGTACGATTCAAACCCTTTATTGCCAAGCTCTCAGTAACAACGATGCCTCAATGTTCTCTTCTGTGAAATGAGAGGGTTAGATAAGAAAATGTCAAAGATACTACAAAGAATTTGAAAACCTCATTTGTTACCATCGCCAAGAGGTGGAAACAACCTGAGTGCCCATCGATCCAGGAATGGATTAATGAACTGAGGCATATGTAGACCATGGAATATTTCTAAACAGCCATCAAAAAGATGGAGACTTTACATCTTTTGTATTAACCTGAATGGAGTTGAAACATATTTTTCTCAGTAAAGTATCACAAGAATGGAAAAGCAAGTATCCAATGTACTCAATACTAACATGAAGCCAGTAGACAAACGAGTACAAGCCCACACAAGAGAAAACTCCGTTCAATCCAAGTTGGGGGGGAGGAAGAGGGGAAAAGGGAGACGGATTAGGGTGCTCCACCCAATGGAAACAATGTGTATACCTAATTGTTGGTACCATCTGTTTTGTTGTTGTTGTTTTTGTTTGTTTGTTTTAGCTCTTACTTTGTCCCCCTTGGTAGAGTGCTGCTGCATCATAGCTCATAGCAACTCAAACTTTTTTTTTATGTTTGGCCAGAGCTGGGTTTGAACCGGCCACTTCTGGCATATGAGGCTGGTGCACTACTACATTGAACCACAGGCACCACCCTGTACCCTCGTTTTAATCTGAAATTTTAAAACAACACCTTAGTTGTGGGCAGTGCCTGTGGCTCAATGGGCAGGGCACTGGCCCCATATACCGAGGGTGATGGGTTCAAACCCAGCCCCGGCCAAACTGCAAACAAAAAATAGCCGGGCAGTGTGGTGGGTGCCTGTAGTCCCAGCTACTCAGGAGGCTGAGACAAGAGAATCACCTAAGCCCAGGAGTTGGAGGTTGCTATAAGCTGTGATGCCATGGCACTCTACTGAGGGTTAAAAATTGAAACTCTTTCTATAAAAAAAAAAAAAAAAAAAACCTTAGTTGTAACATATTACCCCCTAAAACACTTCACAGAATCAAAGTAATTAAAATATTTTTCTGGCTTGGCGCCTGTGGCTCAACGGGCTAAGGCACCAGCCACATACACCTGAACGGGCGGGTTCGAATCCAGCCCCAGGACCCGCCAAACAACAATGACAACTGCAACCAAAAAATGGCCGGGCGTTGTGGCGGGCGCCTGTAGTCCCAGCTACTTGGGAGGCAGAGGCAAGAGATTCGCTTGAGCCCAGCAATTGAAGGTTGCTGTGAGCCGTGATGTCACAGCACTCTATCCAGGGTGACAGCTTGAGGCTCTGTCTCAAAAAAAAAATATATTTTTCTACTAAAAATAAGGCAGATGGCAATTCTGTCCTTACCGCCCACTTCCACCTGCATTCACCAGGTACCCTTAGGCAGGTTACCTAATCCTTCTATGCCTCACTTCCACACTGGTAAATTCATGGCCATCATCATTACCACTGTCCTCTGTCCTGACCATTTATTCATCTCTATCTTTAAGTAACAGCAGTGCCTACTTTAAAGATTTCAAAAATCAAAGGATCGGAACATAGCAAATTAAACATGAAATTCTAATTAAATGGGTGGTAATGGTTTCAGAAATGAGATTTACCTTAAGGGCAATAAAATCAACATCAAACGAATTAGCAGAAATCTTAAATAGCTATTTAGTATAGTAGGTATTTACTCTTTGAAAGAATCTTCTGTCCCAGAAGAGGCACATACAAGCAAAATCTTACATTCGGTCAAGCTGAAAAGTAGACATATAAGTCTAAGGTTCAGAAGCTGAGGCAGGAAGGCACCTCTGAACCATCCCCTGGATTTTTTCTTTTTAGTCAGCCTCACTTTCCTGCCCTTGGTAAAGCACTGTGGCATCGTAGCTCATAGTAACATCAATTTCTTGGGCTTGAGCAATCCTCTTGCATCTGCTGCCCAAGTAGCTGAGGCTGTAGATGCCCACCACAACACCCAGCTATTTTTTTTTTTTTTTTGAGACAGAGTCTCACTATGTCACCCTTGGTAGAGTGCCGTGGCGTCATAGCTCATAGCAACCTCCAACTCTTAGGCTTAAGCAATTCTCTGGCCTCAGCCTCCCAAGTAGCTGGGACTACAGGTGCTGCCCAGCTTTTCTGTTGTTGTTGCAATTCTTTAGTTGGCCTGGGCCAGGTTCGAACCTGGGCCCTCCATATATGTGGCTGGTGCTGTAACCACTGTGCTACAGGTGCCGAGCCCACCGGCTTTTTTTTTTTTTTTTAAGAGCTAGGTTCTCATTCTTGCTCAGGCTGGTCTTGAACTCCTGAGCTCTAGCAATCCACCTGCCTCAGCTTCACAGAGTACTAGGGTTACAGGCGTGAGCCATCGCGCCCAGCCATTCACTGGATTAAGGAAACCTCGGAACAAAGTTTCCTGAACAGAGGTGCCATATATGAACTTTCCACTTTCAAGGAGTGAATGACACAATTACACTGAAACAACAGGTGCCAAACCAACATGGTCCCAGGCAACCCTGGAGGTAAGGTCCTAACACCTCTAGGCTAGCCTGCAGTACTCTGATCTAAAACCGAAACACCTACTCAGACCCTAAGCTTGACATGCGGCACTAATAATTCAAATAGAAAATTCACTACCTAAAAAACAGGAAGTATCCTTAATGAGGCATGCCAACTGGAAAAGGCTGGCATTGTCTCTAGATATGGTCCGATTAAGGTCCTTTAACTTAAGTTATACACAGGCCCCGGGCAGAGAATTTATAGCTCCTCGATAGCAGAGAAATAAAGTTAATATTTTAGGCTGGGTCCCCGTAGCACAGTGGTTATGGCACCAGCCACATACAATGAGGGTGGAGGTTTGAACCTGGCCTGGGCCAACTAAACAACAATGACAACTGCAACAAAAAATAGCTGGGCGGCTTGGCACCTGTGGCTCAGCAGGCTAAGGCGCCAGCCACATACATCTGAGCTGGCGGGTTCGAATCCAGCCCGGGGCCCGCCAAACAACAATGATGGCTACAACCAAATAAATGGCCGGGCATTGTGGTGGGCGCCTGTAGTCCCAGCTACTTGGGAGGCAGAGGCAGGACACTCACTTGAGCCCAGGAATTGGAGGTTGCTGTGAGCTGTGATGCCACAGCACTCTATCCAGGGTGACAGCTTGAGGCTCTGTCTCAAAAAAATAAATAAATAAATAAATAATAGCTGGGCATTGTGGTGGGCAGGCACCTGTAGTTCCAGCTACTTGGGAAGCTGAGGCAAGAGCATTGCTTAAGCCTAAGAGTTTGAGGTTGTTCTGAGCTGAGACACTACAGCACTCTACCAAGGATGACATAGTGAGACTCTGTCTCAAATTAAAAAAAAAAAATGGGGCAGCACCTGTGGCTCAAAGGAGTAGGGTGCCAACTCCATATACCAGAGGTAGTGGGTTCAAACCCATCCCCGGCCAAAAAATACTGCCAAAAAAAATTAATTAATTAATATTTTACCCTTGCCAGAGGTGAATCCAAATTTGTGAAGTGCAAAACATACAATTTGAGAGACTTTTCAAAGGAAAAAGAATTAAAACTTACAAATTTAAAAAGTGATTTGGAAGTAAATATTTGTCTAGTATGAAAAAAGAAATTGTAACAATGATTACAGGCTGTTTTTAAAAGTTAGCAAATAACACAAAATACAGAAAAATTTAGAAATTGACATAATGATAATACTGTTATCAATTACCTTCCTAATACATCTTCATGGTCTTTTTCCCTCAATTTTACTACATTCTCTTTGATGGACTCTAAATTTGACAGTGATTTTATAACAATTTCTATGTGAAGATAATACAAAAAATAAGGCAATTTGTTTTGTAGAATGGCTAGAAAAAGGGCAGATTAAATAAGCCTGCACGCTCTTGTCACTCCTCCTGTTGAAAGGTAGACTCTGCTCCTGCTCCTTGAATGCAGCAAAGATAAGCCTGGGTTCAGGTCAAAAGGAGACTAGTAGTTTTTGCTTCTTTTATTTTGAACCCAGCTGCCATGCTGTGAGGAAGCCCAAGTAGCCACTTGAAGAGTCCCACATGGAAGAAAACCAAGGCCCCCGGAGAACAGCCTCTGCTGAGTTCCCAGGTGATGGCCAGCATCAAAACCAGGCAGATGCGACTATTTTGTACGTTCCAGCCACCCTTAGTTATCTACTCAAGAACCCAAATGACCATGAGCCAAACCACAGAACTATGGGAAACAATAACCAGATGTTGTTGTAAGTCACCAGTTAGATGGTTTATTATGCAACAATAATTACTTTATTCCCAATATTTTACTATGAAAAGAGTCAAGCACAAAGAAAAATGGAAAGAAATCACAGTAAACCCTCACGTATAGACCTCTCTTCGATTGTATAATTAACATTTCCCTGGACTTGTTTATCCCATATCTATCCTTCCCTCCCTCCTCGTTTTGTTATGCGTTTCAAAGTCACATACATCCTACGTTTTACTCCAAACACTTCAGCATACATATCACTAACTAGAGCTAGCATTTTTCTTTTTATGGAGGTGAAATCTACCTAAAATGAAAGACACAAATCTGAAGGGTACCTTCGAAGTGAGCTTTGATAAATGTATGCACCTGTAGAACCCAAACTCCTACTAAAATACAGAACCCTCTCGGAGAAGATTCCCTCATGGGCCTGCTGAGTCCAACCCTGCTTCCATTCCCACGGACAGCCACGCTGCTGATTTTTTTTTCTTACCGCAGATCAGCTTTACCACTCTTGAACTTGATAAATAGAAAATTATACACTCCATCCTCTCCTACATATGGCTGTTTTCACTCAGCACAATATTTACAATACTCATTCGTGTTGTTGTCTGCATTGGGAACGTGTTCCTTTGTCTTCCTGACCAGGCTTTCTTTCTGTCCAATACCTCACAACCTGTTTACCCGTTCTCTTGCTAATGGATACCTGTTGGTTGCTCTTATAATTAAAGCTGCTATGAACATTCATGTCCAAGTCTGTCAGCAGATCTGTGTTTTCATTTCTCTTGGGTAGATACCGAGCAATAGAGTTTCTGGGTCAATGACTAGATGGATGCTTCCTTTTATACAAAACTTCCAGGCCTTTTTCTAAAGTTTGTTTTCTGTTACTGATAGTTTACAGCTCTTTTCAGCTTCATGTCTCCCTACTGGCAATACCGCGTCAGGAACACCTTTGCAGGTTCTTGCTTGAGTAGTTTCTCCTGCAAGGGAAAAGCCTCAGTGATCTGGTGAGACGCGCTCTGCCAAGGGCGACAGCAGTTGTTCCAACCCTCCCAAGTCCTCTCCAAGGATGGGGACAAGGTGTGCATGAAGTCTGGGTCAACAGTACTGACCTCAGAGCAGGCAGCGTCTCCTTCCCATCCTTCTCCTTGGAATCAAAGATGAGTTTCATGAGCTACACCAGGGGCTTGTGGTCGCTGGATGGCCGTAGGTATTACTGGTATTTCCCTATCTCCTTCCCTCCCTGCATTCCCAAATAGAATGTAAGCTCTTCTTAGAAAGAATCTTGCCTCTCACATACACTCCCTTATCCGCACCACTTAGAATAGTGCACAGAATAAAAACAGAACGGGCAAATGGATACACAAGTAAATGAATGCATGGATGGCTTGACCCATTTCAACTTCATAACCCAGCCCTGAAGAACCTACTTCTGTACTAGCCTGTATCTCTGCAGGCTGATGTCTGAGGTCTCTGCTTGGTCACCACCTTGTACCTTGAGCACAGCACTTGTCACAACTCTGTCTCCTGTGAGACTTGTGTCTCTGATTCCTGTCTGAGGAGTGAGAAGCCAGCCGGCCACGGTGATGGCTTTGTCTAGGTCAGCCAGGCAACCCCACAGAACCCAGAAATGCTGGCAGTAATTCCTCAATATATGCCAACTTGGTTTCTACTTTCCACACACACACAAGACTCTGGTTTGAAAGTGTCCCCCTGAAAGGCACATTGGAAACTTACTCCCACAAGCAACTGTGTTGGGAGGTGGGGCCTAAAAGGAGGTGTTTAGATCAAGAGGGCTCTGCCCCAACAAATGTTAAATTAAATGTGAAATGCCATTACCAAAAGGCTTGAGGCTGAGAGTTCCCCATCCTTCTCTCTTGCCCTTCTGCAATTTGCTTAGTGTAACTGTACACCTGTCAGAGCTCCTTAATTTCAGGAATCTGCAGATTTTTCACTCAGGTGGATTTCGATATGCTTTGATTCTTTGACAGCCTCCCCATGGACAGGTGGGAAGCCCCCCTCCAGGCTTATGATGGCTTCAGATGCCTAGACTAGCGCCAAAATGACACTATGAGACTTCTAAAGCCAGATCACCGTGTCTCAGCCTTTTGTTATTATTATTATCACCTCCCCAAAGAGACTTTTGGACTTTTTTCCTAATCACTCCCCCACTTCCATGATACTGTAATATCACATATATGGTTCTAGTACTATATGCACATCTGTGCTTTTAGCTATAAAAAAGAGGAATATTTTTTCAGAGCTCCTCAAGAAGCAACTTTTGTACCCTCAGCAGCATATCAGCTGTCATAACAGGCCACACGGCTTCCCCTGGGCTCTCTTAGAACACTCGTTCTTAGAACGCTTAGTTGCTATGTATGACATTTGATGACCCTGAGGCCACCAGGCTAGACAGACCATCCAGAAAGCACACAGAGAAAGATGCCCAATGAGTCCAGGTATACTAACCCTCAGTTCTTTACTCCAACATGTGAGTAAAGAAGCCTTTCAAGTTGAGCCCAGCTACCGCTGCTTCCTACCAGCATGGGAGAGGTTCCAAGCCAAATTTCCCCAGACCAGCCAACCCCCAGACTCAGAAATAATATTGTTGCTGCTACTTAAGACACCATGCTTGCTCTAATTTGCTTTATTATTCAATAGTAGCTAACCAGAAAACTCATGCTGTACCAAAAGCTATCCTAAGAACTTCACATTCATTTGTTCACTTTCTCCTTACAGAATTCTGTAAGGCAGCGGTTCTCAACCTTCCTAATGCTGCAAACTTTTCATACAGTCCAAAGGGGTCACGACCCACAGGTTGAGAACCGCTGCTATAAGGTAAGTATATATGTTTCATACATGATCCAATTCTGGCAATTTACTCAAGAAGAACTGGATGGGCCAGGCCTGCTGGCTCTTGCCTGTAATCCCAGCACTCTGGGAGACCAGGAGGGTGGATTGTTGAGCTCAGGAGTTCGAGACCAGCCTGAGCAAGAGTGACTCCCGTCTCTAAAAATAGCCGGGCATTGTGGTGGGTGCCTGTAGTCCCAGGTACTCGGGAGGCTGAGACAAGACAATCACATGAGCCCAAAAGCTTGAGGTTGCTGTGCGCTATGGCACAGTTGCTGTGAGCACAACACTCTACCTAGGGCAACAAAGTAAGACTCAAAAAAAAAAAAAAATAGACCTACAGGGTCACACATTGCTTGGGAGCCACTCACTTCTCTGTGATTTTTTTCCAGCCATATTCTACCCATTCACACATCCTTTCATTCAACAACAATTTATTAATCACTACAGGCCAGGTACCATGCTAAGCACTGGGGCTATCAAGATGGATTAAAAGTTCTAGGCCCTGTATTCAAGAAGCTTGCAGCCTAACAGAGGGATAAAAATGATATCAATTCAGTGTGATAAGAGTTGTAAGTGTGAGGCCGGGCATAGATGGATCGCCTGTAATCCCAGCACTCTAGGAGGCCAAGCTGGGGGGATCACCTGAGCTCAGAAATCCAAGACCAGCCTGAGCTAGAGGGAGACTCTGTCTCTAAAAAAAATAGCCTGGCATCGTGGTAGGCACCTGTAGTCCCAGCTACTTGGGAAGATAAGGCAAGAGGATCACCTAAGTTTGGGGTTTGCTGTGAGCTGTGACACCACGGCACTCTACTGAGGTTGTCAAAGTGAGACTCTGTCTCCAAAAAAAAAAAAAAAAAGAATTTGATAATCATGGTTTCCTCTTTTCTGAGACATTGCCCCTTCCATTCTCAACTGTCTCAACATCAACAAATTCTAACCTCTGTCTCCCCTAACAAGACTGCTGTATGACCCACACCACCCCTCTTTACTCAACCACTCTGCCCCATTGCTGTAACTCAGCAAATGCCCTAAAGAAAGAAACCGGATGCAAAGGTGGGGCTTTTTCTTTCCAGAAGTTCATCTCTCAAGTTCTGGTTACCTTGATTTCTCTGTGATGTTTTTAGAGAACTTTCCACCACCACCTTCCTTTTGGGGGTTTATTTTATCTGATTTTATAATTGTTTCCAGATCGGAAAAAAAGGCTTACTCTATCTAAGCTACTCCCATGAAATCAGAAGTCTTACATTATTTTTTTTCCTTAAGTAGATTTGAGGGGTACAGGTATAGTTTTGTTAGATGGATAAAGTGCACATGGATATAGTTACATGGATATAGCGGTGAAGTCTGAGCTTTTAGTATAACCATCACTCAAATTGGGTACCTGCTACCCATTAAGTAATTTCTCATTCAACACCCCCGCCCACTCTCCCAAGTCTCCAGTGTCTGTTATTACACTCTCTATGACCATGTGTACACTTGAATTAGATATCACTTTTAAGGCATAGAGAAGAATGCAGTATTCAACTGCCCATTTTTTTTTTTTTTTGAGACAGAGCTTCAAGCTATTACCCTGGATAGAGTGCTGTGACATCACAGGTCACAGCAACCTCCAATTCCTGGGCTCAAGCGAGTCTCCTGCCTCCGCCTCCCAAGTAGCTGGGACTACAGGCACC